>VXBT01012735.1:6533-19417 GCA_013400235.1 Oriolus oriolus | reverse complement strand
CCAGCACAGCTTCACCAAGGGCAAGTCCTGCCTGACTAACCCAATGCCCTTCTATGATGGAGCGACTTTTTCACGTCAGGGGAAAAGGGGAGTGCTATGGATGTCATTTATCTGGACTTCTGTAAAACCTTTGACATAGTGTCCCACAACATCCTTCTTCTCCATCTCTTTGGAGAGAGATGAATTCAATAGGTGGACTCTTTGGTGGATAAGGAATTAATTGGATGGTCATATCCAGTGGGTAGTGGTCAACTGCTCAGAGTCCCAATGGACATCAGGGACGAGTGGTGACCGTCAGAGGTTTGTATTGGGGCCCGTGTTATTCAGTATCTTCATTAATGGCATAGAGGGGTCAAGTGCACCCTCAGCAGATTTGCAGATGACCCACAGCTGAGTGGTGCTGTTGACATTGCTGAAGGATGAGATGCCATCCAGAGGGACCTGGATAAGCTGGAGAAGTGGCCCATGGCAACCTCATGAGGTTTAACAAGACCAAGTCCTGATGCTGCACCTGAGTCAGAGCAAACCCTGGTATCAACACAGGCTGGGGAAGGGACAGATCAGAGCAGCTCTGCCCAGAAGGACATGGGGGTGCTGGTGGGTGAGAGGCTGGACATGACCCAGCCATGGGCACTCCCAGCCCAGAGAGCCAAACGTGTCCTGGGCTGCATCCAAAGCAGCGCGGCCAGCAGGGCCTGGGAGGGGATTCTGCCCCTCTGCTCTGCTCTGGTGAGACCCCACCTGCAGGGCTGCATCCAGCTCTGGGGTCCCAGCACAGGAAGGACATGGACCTGTTGGAGTGAGTCCGGAGGAGGCCACCAAGTTGATTAGAGGGATAGAACATCTCTCCTATGAGGAAAGAACTGGGATAGCTCAGCCAGGAAAAGAGAAGTCTTCGGGATGACCTAATAGAAGATTTCCAGTACCTGAAGGAAGCCTACAGGAGAGATGGAGAGAGACATTTTACAAGGACATGTCAAAGGACAAGGGAAAATATGTTTAAACCAAAATAGGGTAGGTTCAGATTAGATATTAGGAAGAAATTCTTTGCTGTGAAGTGGTGAACCAGGTTGCTCAGAGGAGCTGTGGATACTCCATCCCCAGAAGTGTTCAAGGCCAGGCTGGATGGAGCTTTGAGTAACCAGGTCTAGCAGAAGATGTCTCTGCCCACAGAAGGGGGTTGGAACTAGATGATTTTTAATGTCCCATCTAACCCAAGCCATTATATAATTCTGTGGTTCTAAGACTTCAGGTGCACCTTTGTATTTACTGTATTTTTAAACTAATTCTCTCTGGCCTGGAGATTGGGGTGATAACATGGACCTCACAGTGTCACTCATGCAGATTAATTTTGTCTGAATTGCACATTAGTGCCAGTGACTCAGCAGAGTTTGACCACAGCCAGGTTATATTGTCTGCTGTGTAATGTCTCTGTATAGCTTTGGGGTAGGACAATTTTAACTGCCTGCTTACAGAAAACAGGTGAGTACAAGATTTCCTCAGAGCTGAAGAGAAATGGACAGCCTTAGGGAGGAAAAGGATAAAAAAAAGTGTGTTTAGGGGAAAAAATGTAGTGGAAAAAAAAAGAGAAAGGTGATGAGAGCTGACATGAGAGATGTTGACATGAGAGATAAGAAGTGAATGATATTGAATTAGGAAAGTGGATGGAAAAGGATGGAAAACAGGAAAAACACAGGTAACAGTGTCAGGGTAATAATGTTCTGTTCAGTGTGCATGCACTGACCTGTTTTTCTATCACTGTTACCAGGATTATTATATTTCTCAGATCTTGCCCAGGGAAATAAGCCCTTGAAGCTTGCATCTGGGGCATCCAAATTTGCCAGAACTTCTGTTTTGGAGAAAGAAACTATTTTTTGCTTGCAGCCACATTTTAGAGTAGCAGTAGAAGGCATGGCAGAGTTGGTATGCTATTGGTGTAAGCTGTCCTCCTGTTTTAAGTAAGAAACACAATGCATTTGTTTCAAACACCATGAACTCATACTAAAGATGCATAGGACTGAAGCTTCAGAGCTTGACAGCAGCAAATCAGTGGTAAGTCACCAAGTGACAAAAACACGATTGTTCTTGATCATTTTTGCACACCCCAGATATAGATGTAAAGCCTTACTGTAGGCATCACCAATGAAAAATGTGACTTTGAAGTTATGATTAAGAAAAAACAAACAAACGAACCCCAGAAGGACATTTGCCTCCCCTTCAGAGAGTGGGGTTTTTGTGTAATCTTATCTCTGGAGCTGTCAGTCTACCAAATACTAAATTTGCTCGAAGTTATTACTTTAACCCTTCTTTCAGTAGAAATTATATTAAAATTTATATTATTTCCCTTTGCCCACAGTTATGTTTGCACTTCAAAGTCAATAAAACCTTACAGCAATAAAATCCTAAGAAATCTTAAGCTCAGGCAAGTACAAGGGACTTTGTGTGCAGCTTCAGGTTAAATTGAAGTTCTAACTCAACTTCATTTTGCAGTAAATTTGGATAAAGTAACTAATACAAGCTGTAGTGCCCATAAATACTACACATTTTAGTCAAGGCTGTAGAGACACAATTTAAAGTGAAAAGGCTGTGACATTAATAAGCTAATATACACTCCTGCTATAAGAAATTTTTAAGTACTGTAGTAGAGGCAAATAATACCTAACCCAGGGCATCCATTCCTCTCCAGTCTTTTATGATGTGAAATTACAAAGTATAGGTCAGGAAGAGGTGAGCGGTGTGTTCTTGGGGTAAGAGATGGGAGGATTTGATTTTTTCCCCATTGACTTGTTTAGGGGGGCATACAGCAGAATAATTGTAGTTCCCTGCATGGATAATGTTTCTGTTGGAGAACATAGTGGGGAATGGTGCAGAAATGTTGGTTATAACACAGGGCTTTAACAGGGTGTTAAGGCTCCAAGTCAAAGCTGGTTGTTCTTTCTTCTGCAGAACTTCTCAGTGTGCTGTCCTCCTAGGGCTTGATTTCTGGAGTTCTGCTATCTCCAGGTCTGTGTTGGACACAACCTCCACTGCTTTGTGCTTTCCCAGAACCTGGTTCATATGAGCAGACTCTGCAAGAATTAGCTCGGCTCCAGCTGAGCCAAAACTGATGATCTTTGTTGCACCAGAGCTGGCTTTGCAACCAATACCCTTGTGCTGTTGCATGCAGCACTCCCAAGCGAAGAAAGGTGACCAGAAACACCATGCTTGGATCCACTACCACAGGCTCAGACAGCGGCTGTTACTTCTGGCTCCTTGTAGCACTGATGCAGCAGCCATACTTACCTGTCTAAATTAGCCTGTAATTTTAAAATTATTCTCAAATTAGTCCATACTTAAGCTAATAAGACTTTGTCAAACGAATTTCAGTCAACAGCACAGCAATTAGGGTGTTTCTATACCTGCTGCCTTCTTAATCGGCAGCCTGAATGTCTCAGTGGTGTCTCAACAACACTAAAGCCCAGTTAAAAGCACCTTGAGGGGTCTAACTTGTCCACAATTGACCTGCCTTTGTAGGGCATAGGGGTCCAGATAACATGTAGTGTAGTCCTTTCCTCTGTAGTCTGACCAGTTTTGTTTGGGATCTACTTTTTTTTCCTCAGAAAGCACACTGAAATTTAGGAGACCCGTTCTGTACAGTGGCTGCTTGAAGGTGTTGAGATGAGTGGGAGGTTTGTGAAGGGCAGCTATGACTCAGCTCCTAAGGTGGGACACCCTTCCTGGAAAAACACAAGCAGTATGGATTGGATGGACAAGGCAGAGAATTAGAATGCTGCTTCATGCTCCCTCATACTGGTGCTGTGTGAAGCTTTTTTTTTTGAGTATTTTACTCACTGCTGGTGCTCTCATATGTCGGGCACTGCTGCCTCAGGCTAGGCAGCAGCAGGGGCTTGCTGGTGTAGTTCACCCTCACTGTGGAGGTGGTAGTTAAGGCACAGCAGACAGAAATGCTGCTCTCCTCATCTATTTCTTTGGCTTCAGATTCTTCTTGGACCTTGTAACTGCTCCTTGGAATAGTATGTTGTGGTCTTCTGTGTGTCATATGCCATAGTAAGGGTCGTTACTGTTCAGGAAAAATATCCTAATCAAAACTATGAGACTCTTATTTGATGATGCTTCTTACTTTCACAGAGTCATAGAATCCTTTAGGATGGAACATGCCTCTAAGATCATCAAGTCCAACCACATCACCACTGTGTCACCGTCAAGCCATGTCCCCATGTGCCACATCCACACATTTTTTGAACACTTCCAGGCACAGTGACACCACCACTTCCCTGGGAAATGCTTCACAACCCTTTGTGTGAAGAAATTTTTCCAAATATCCAATCTAAACCTCCCCTGGTGCAACTTGAGGCTATTTCCTTTTGTCCTGCCACTTGCTACCTGGGAGAAGAGCTCCACCTGGCTACACCCACCTTTCAGGCAATTGTAGAGGGCAATAAGGTCCTTCCTGAGCCTTCTCTTCTACAGGGTAAGCAACCCCAGTTTACTCAGTTGCTTCTCATCGGATTTTTGCCTTTTATCACATTAAACTGACAAGCAAAAATGAACTGGAGTGCGTTAACTCAGGAGCTATTAAATGATGTGGCACTAATGATGTCAACTGAAAAACCCAGAAGTACTAAGGCAAATTCCTCTTTTGGTTAAATTGCTATAATTTTGACCAGACTGTAAATTACAGAGAGAGTGTCTGATTTAGGGGGTGACATATGCATTTGTCCTGGATTTAGCTAGATGCTGTACAATTTGCTGAGAGCATATGTTTGCCGAGTGATACTGTGCGTAAGCAGAGAACAACCTCTCTTGTGGCAGGAGAGCCTCACTTGAGCAACGCTTTCTGCTGAGGGACCTGAAGAAAAAAAAGAACAAAAGCGGTATAAAAGGGATAATGGTAGTTTTTAATGGTAGTACACAGGAGGAGAAGGTATAACCCTGTATTAAGTATAATTATCATAACAGATGAATGCACAGCCTAACAGCACAATATGGTTTTCTCTTCCTGTAACTGATAAATGCTCTTTTTTCGGGTGGAATCTTTCCAAATACAAAATAACAATTTTACCTGAGAAGTTATTGCTTTGGTATTCAGGAAGGAGGAAATGGGATAAATCTTATGGATTTGCTTACCTTAGCAGGCTTTACCAGGCCTCGTTATTCAACTCTACAGCTGAGTACGGTCAGTTCCATTAACCTCAAGTATTACCAATCCATCATATCGTGTGTTCCACTGCACTACTGCTGTGGTGCTTCTGCAGTAATACAGAGGCTGTTGGCAGAGCTGAAGTTCTGCTAATTAAACAAACACACCACCAGCCCCTGAAAAGCATCCATATTAGAAGCCTATACATACTTTCCTCTGTCTAATATTTTGTGTCATAAATTAGTAATTTCTTAATGTAGGGGAAAAGTACATCATGAAAAATTGTCTCATGAAGATTTCATAGGTAGGGATTTGGTTTGGCTCTGTAAGTATCAAAACAACTGCTTTTTCTGGAATTAATTTTTGAAAAAGGCAAGTATTATGCAAATTATATTTCAGAATATATGTGCCTGGTTTAGTTTTGGTTTGGGTTTTTTTTTACTTTTACTTAGGAGGTCAGAGGTATTAGCTGATATAACATCAACTGTTCAACTGTTTTAGCTGGATTTTCAGCTGTTTCTTTTCTTTCTATAGTGAATTAATGACCTTAGGAATTGATATTTTGAGACAAAAACAAAGCTCTCTGTTTCACATGAAGCATCATAGTTTGGATTTTTAATTTCAAACAAATGGCACAACACTCAGTTTTAAATTTGTTTCTCTTTCAAGACTGAATTGTGTGAGTTCCACACATATCCTTGGCCTGGAGTTATATGGAAATATACAACAAATATATACATAAACATCTGCTGTGAGCAATGAGAGAAGGATTGCAGAGATATAGCTATACATATATGCTATACCATACATATGTTTGCAATGCAGCTGTATTACCTGAGGTAGGATGAGTCGTGTAATCAAAGAAAAAACAAAGGCTCTGGGGAGACCTTCTAGCAGCCTTCCTGCACCTAAAGTGGCCTACAATAAAAGCTGCAAAGAGACTTTTAATAGGGGCAGGCAGTGACAGGACTAGGTGTAATGCCTTTCAGCTAAAAGAGGACAGGCTTAGATTGGATATTAGGAAGAAATTCTTTACTGCAGGTGTGGTGAGGCACTGGAACCAGCTGCCCAGAGAAGCTGTGGATGTCCCATCCTTGGAAGTGTTCAAAGCCAGGCTGGATGGGGCTATGAGCCACCTGGTCTAGTGGGAGATGTCCCTGCCCATGGAAGGGGGGTTGGAAATACATGATCTTCAAAGCCTCTTCCAACCCAGACCATTCTATGATTCTATGAAATGCAACTTAAATTTCTAAGTTTAATACTCTCCTTGTTCCAGGTCTCCTTCAGTGTCTGAGTTACTGTGTCATTGTTTATCCCAGCACTTTGGACAGAATATACGAAGAATATACAGTTGTTCTTGACAGTAACTTTTTAAATCCCGGGTATATTTACAAATCTCATTTTTAATCTTTAGTTCCTGTCATCAAGGATTTCCTCTCCCACTGAGTTACACTGCCTGTTTGCACACAGTGTGTGAAAACAAACTATGAAAACGGGGTTAGAGATACTGAGCTGTCTTCTGTAATGGTGTAAGGTGTTTCCACACAAAATCAGAATGTGTCCCTGAGTTTTTCAAAAGAAGATTTCAGCACTTTGGTTAGGCTCCTTGCAAATGTCACTCCTCTGAGCATTAATGAGGCAGTAGCTAGGTTGAGAAGAAAGCTTCTGGTAATTCTGGTGATACATTTGAGGTAAATATAAGGATTTGTGTTGGGTGGAAGGAGGAGATGTGATTCTCTGGGGGAAATATTTGTCTCAGAAAAAAAATTAGGTAACGTGAACTAAGCTTTTCACCACCTGTATATGCTTTTGAAAAACGTGCTTTAAAACAATAAACTGAAAATAGAAGGTAGCATCCTACAAAATACAGTGGACATTCAGGAATGCCTGCACTATTTAAGGGGAATCTGTTTTGTGCAGCCTTATTGATAAATCCTGGATGAAGGCTGGATTCCTATTAAGTCTACAGCTGTCACAGATCAAAGAGATGGTGTTTATTAGGCAAAACATCAGATGTCAGGTGTTTTGTTCCCCTGCCACCCCATGCACTCAGGAGCTCATGACAACTGGGGAGAAGACAAGGTTGTTACAAGGGAGAGTGAGTGGTTTTTCATTTTCAGAGACTCATGACTCAGAATCCTGGGACAACGTGTGTGTATTTGTCCAGATTTAGGACCAGTACATGGCATGTCAGAAAAGAGTTTTACTTTGCATAGTATTTTTTCCATCATAAGCTTAATAGTATTAAAACAAGAATTGTCTTGATTTTTGGCTATGACTTATCTGGCCAGCCTTTTGAAACATGTGAATAGTTTCCATATATGCAATTACCTGTGAAGCTGCAAAATTCTTATTACAGGGATGAAGAGTGAGGTGATCCTTGTGAAGTATCAATACCCCTAGAGTAGATGTGCATACATCAGAATTAGTCATTTTAGGTCCCCAGAAAGGGACAGTGTGAAATAATTCAAGTAAATCAGATGCAAAGGTGATAGTTTCTCTTCATTAGCACAAATGTGTTTTGAGTTGACCTGAGGTTCTTTCATGCAGAAACTGGGACTTCCTGGGGCCAGCACCCCTGAAACCTGTGCAAACCTTAAGGCATCCACCTCACACTGATGAAATGTATTTGATCACTGATCCAAACAAGAGGCTTGAAAAACCCCAGCTCCTGTTGGCACAGAGAGATTTCTGCAGCAACTTTACTATACTTCGTCTGCTTCATATTATCTTCTTTTTCTCTTCTGTTTCCTTTGCTTTGAATCCTCTTCTCTGCAAGGCATTGTACTGTAAAAATGAGAAAAGTAATCTGTATGCTGGTGGCAGGCCTAATGGCATGAAGGGTTTCAAAAAGGGTTTTAATCTTCTTCAGTGAACAAAAGATGATCTTCATGTGTAGTAACAGGGAGGTTTTTTCATGGGCTTTTCGTGAGAATATGATAGTGTTACAGAAGACTGTGTAGTGATGACAAAGCTTAATTCAAAGTATTCACAAGGATACAAAGATGATGTGGTGTTTTGTTGGGAATGCTGGAGTTTAAATGTGCTTATGAACAAAGTCAGGACATTAACAAAATATTCTTTTTGAAAGAAAAAAATTAGATATCAATGAAGAATTGCACTTGAGATGGTGGAATTTGCCATCGTTTGTTTATTTGGGCAAGTATATTAATATAATTCTTAAAAAAAGATGAATGAGACAATTTTTGTTGATTTGGACATTCAGCTCTTGTGGTGCTCTAGCACCTGTTCATAGGATGATTCTTCTCAAGGGTCAGGTCTTTAAAAAACTTTGTAAACACTTTGGTCTTCTTAACACTTGCAGCTCTTCTATAATAATTACAGTGTCTGTTTGTGCATATGTTGAGTGGGAAGTTCATAGCTGTTCCTCAATTAACTATTGTGAACACTCTTATTTTTACAGTGTTGCATTTATTTGCCAGAGGTAGTTCTGCAAATTTCTAAACCATTTTCTGTGTCTTTGCTTTGTTCTGATTGCTTTTATGTTACGCAGGTAAGAGCAGGAGGCATAGAGCCTTAATAAATTTGATCTTGGTCTTATTTTTGGTCATCAAACCTCAGGAAAGTCCTATTCATCACCTGCAATGTCTAGGGAATGGCGTTAATGACTGCATAGTTTATATCATGTTCTGAGATTAATTTAGTTACTGCTGATGATGCTGTTTTAAAATAGCCTCATTTTGACTAAAGGATTTCAGGGATCACTAAATTTCAAAAGACAATACAAGGTCTGAAGGAACCAGAATCAGCTTTGTTGTTGTTGAACTTTATGTTCACATTGAGTAAAAACTGAGCTGGGCTGATAAAAGAGCAAAAGATAAATACAGGCAAAAGAAGTTATGATGCAATTCTGTATTCTATCTGTAGGGTAGGGTTTCTGAAGTGAGAAAGAGGATATTAAAACGGAGATAAAAATTATACATGTCCTGTTGCTCTAGGTAATGTGGGATAGGAGAAAGCAGAAATTTTTAAGGTGTATCTGGGTAAAGGCAGAAAAAAAAGAAATTTTTTTATAGCAAGTTGTATTGGGGTTTGAGTCCTGTTTTTCCAGAGAGTATGGTTGCAGTGAATTTTACGTAATCATCCAAACTTTGTGATCTGTGTCTGGGTTCATTTCCTAAGCTACTTAAAACTCACTAAGTAAAAGCTTGTGCTTTTTTGAAGTATGGAAGCTGAATGATGAACATTTGTCGCTGTGACAGACCAGTTTAGGTCATCAGGACTCAGGATTTAGCACCAAAAAGTTTCCAGGGAAGCCACAAAATATGTGCAAGTGCCATTTCTCCTCATTTTTTCTAAAATAGAAATTACTCTCACTGCCTCTTATGATGTGGGTTAACTTTCATTTGTGGTTACTTCTTCAATCTGTAATGCTTTTGCCTGGATAAAATTTTATTTTCTTACAATGCCTTCTCATCCCAAATAATGCCTTGAAGGTTAAAGCTGAAGAAATTGTTCTTCTGCTCCCTAAAGCCACAGCAAGAAGCATTTTAGTTGGTTGAGTCATATATAGAGACACATATACATTTCTCTCTCTCTCTCTCAAATTGTCTCAATTTTAAAAACAATGTTCTATGAGTCAAAGGTATATAAAAAGTAATTACAGAGATCGAATACTTTTCTATTATCTAGTTTATTTGATGACACAATATGATATAGGAGGAATATTAGGAACAAGAATTATACAAGCCAGTGGTGAGTCCTCTGTTTTCCCCTGTATTCATTTGTGCTGCTGAGTTCTGGTTGTATTTTGTCAAACCCACTTAGGTTTGCAGCTGGCAAGGAATGGGTAGGTGTGAGACTGCCAAACTAAATCTAGATGTTATAGAAACTAGCACTGCAGATGGTACAACTCCTTACAAATACTTTGGCTTCTTTATGTTGAAGAGGGAGCTGTGCATGGAGGTAGAAAGTGTGAAGGCGACAATGCAGTTGTCTAGGAAACGGGTTGTAAAGCTGGAAAGCAGGGAAGAAGTGTCAGGCTGATCCTGTCATACTATCTGTTCTTCCATATTTTCATCCTTGTTCAGCTGAAAGCTCACTTTATTGTTCTGTGATTTGGGATTTTTTTGCAAATGGCTTGGCTCCTACAGTGCTGCTGACACAAGGGAGGGAGCAGGAAAGGGTGGGGTGGGACAGATCTCAGCTGTGAGTTTGTTGTCCCTGTGCTTTTAATATAGCTTCTAAATTTTCCTCTGTGGATTACCATGGTTTAAGGAATGCTCCCAAGCAGTGGAGGGTTTCCTGCTCCTGCTCAGGTAGCTGATATTCCAGACTGACTTCCCTTCTTCCAGGTGCTGTGTTGCTGTCCGTGGAGAAGTGAAGGCTGATGGCTTTGTTGCCAGGGAGAGCCCCCAGAGCAGCTGGCTCAGAAGTGAACAAGGGTGACTTTGACTTTTGGATGGGTGGCCTGTGACTGGCACAGGAGCTTCCTCTAGTGCTGAAACCACATCTGGGAGGCAGTGCTTGTCCAAAAACACCGACTGAACAGGACTTTTCCTGCTTTACCATTACCATGCACAATTTTGCAGTCACCATGAAGTAGTTGGGGGGCCACTGTGCTGAGTACACAGAGAGAGAAAAATACTGCTTGCAGTTAGTACTTCTGTTCACTTTCTTACTTCTAAAAGGCAATTTCTCTTTTAGGGCTGAAACTGTCTCTGTTCCTATATCCAGGAATAGTCATTCGCTCTCTCCGTCCCTGCTTTTGCTTCTAAATACAGTCAGAAAAAATGTCTGTTGCAAAGATTGGTTCTTCTTCCACACATCTGACTATTGACACATCTGCAATTCATGTCGTGCTTAAAGAATTTAGGTGCAGCAAAACCTGACTTCTCTTCCACAAAAAGCCCCCCTAGAGAACACCAGCTTTCATTCCTTCGTATCATTGCTTTTGGAGAGAGGTAACCTGCAATTCTTGTTAGAGATGAATGTTTTTGGTTGTTAATGGGAAATTTAACATGTTTCAGAAGCAATGAGTAACATGTATTCAGCCATTCGTTTGTGGGCTAATTGAGCCTATATTTCAACTTATGGAGTGGTGGTTCTTCATTGTACCCCCGGGTACCAGTTCTAACTTTCTCTCAGAAATGAAGCATCTGCATTCATTAAGCATTTTAAGTGTTATGCTGACTTTACAGAAGACTCTTTTGAAATGCAAGATTAGGCTTAGAACTGTGTCCTTTGTTTTGTCTGAGAATTGCATTTTGTTCCTATGAGGATTGGTTCATATCAAAGCTAGAAATTTCCCACCAGGGAATTCTTAATATTGTGATACCTGTCTTAACAGCCTCTACATTCAGTGTAGTTTTCTATAATTTTAATGTATCTGCATTGTCTGAATAACAAATTTGTTAGGTATTTTAGGTTGCTAGGCTCCTTCATTTTGAAGGTATATTTTGGCTGACATAGTTTACCATCTTCTTTTTCCTATAATCTATATGTAGGTTAAGTAATATATAACTGAAAATAAAATTAAATATATAAACCACAGATCTGAACAACTTACAGAAATAAGTGTCTGGAGCAGATACACCTTATCTTCTTTTCAAATGACTAGTTTAAAGGTCAGAAAGCACCAGCACAGGACAAGTCAAGTTCACTGAAAAGAACTTTGAATTTTTTTTGTTCAGCTCAGAAATATAAACAATAGTAATCATTTTTAAAAATGAAAATGTTCTGAGTCAATCACCTGTCACTTCCTTACCATTTTTCTGATAAAATGAGATTGTGATTATAAGGGAAAGCAGATAGTTCTCTACAGATAAAGTACAAATAGTTTTCACTCTTCCAAGTCATTACTCCTTAGTGTGCTTCTGACCTCAAAGGTGAAGAAAAAACCTGAACAATAAAAGTAGCGAGAGGTAATGGCGCAAAGTGCTGGCAAGGATATTGAGTTTTCAGGGGAATTAGCTGGAATGAATGAATAGGGCATTATAGCTCTAATCTCTGTGATTGTGGACTTTTGGCTGCTGTTGCTTTGCTACCAGACTCTGATTGAGATATTTGGTTCAGAGGTCTGGCATTTCGTGAGCCTTCACTGCTCACAAACATGTTCTTTACTCATCTGTCTCAGCAGGATGAGTAAGGGTGTATTAAATTGCCAACTAAAAGCACTGTGGTTAGATTACCCATTAGTGGTAACTCTGGGCTGTGCTTGGAAAACCAGTATGATTGAAAGGTATGTCTGCAGTAAAATTTGTTTTTATCCAGCTATGGGCATCAAATCTTAAATTTGCATACCCACTTTTCAGATACTCTGATGAGTAGGCATTTTGCTTTGTGATGATCAGTTTTCAGTTGGAGAGTTAGGCTAAAATGAATTTTGTATTTAGTTGAACATGATTTAATCACATGAATATCTAACCTTTTGCAAGTGCTAACTGGAATCAATGTATCACTTGTCCATCTTTTACCGGCAAGATTATACATTTACAGTATTATTTGTGTCCATGTATGCACATATAGGTTTCCCAGATTTCTCTGAATTTTTCACTTTTAGCCAAGGTTGATTTCATTCTGATAGTTTGAAACTGAGGGAGTGGCTGAGACACCTGAAGGCTCTGCTGCCTTTCAGCTGGCCCGTGGTAGGCTGGAGAGCTGGAGAGAGAGAACCCCAGTGAGGTTCAGCAAGGGCAAGTGCAGGGTCCTGCCCCAGGCAGGAATAACCCCAAGTACCAGCCCAGGCTGGGGCTGCCCCACTAAAGAGCAGCTCTGCGGAGAA
>VXBT01012732.1:1491641-1550349 GCA_013400235.1 Oriolus oriolus | reverse complement strand
TGCTGCCCAAAACCAGGCCGTGCAAACCAAAACAAGATGGCAATTGGTACTCATTGTTCTTCCCCCTTCAGAAGGCCTACTGCAGATGAGTTCTCTAATAGTCCAGGCAAGGTGTTCAATTGCTTAATGCCCTCTGCCTCCACAGCAGCTATCCCAAACGCCCACCTAAGTCCCTTCGGGTATTTGAAACACCTGGTTCGGAGGAAGTCTATGCCCAAAATGCACGGGGCCTCTGGGCCAGTCACAGTGAGATGTTTCTTCCACTCATTTCCAGTCAGGCTCACCTCGGCTTCCACCAGAGTCAAATCCTATGATCCCCCTGTCACTCCAGCAATAGAAACAGATTCTGCCTCCACGTGTCACGACAGGATTATTGTGCACTGTGCACCAGTGTCAACCAAGGCCTCATATTTTTGTGGTTCTGATGTTCCAGGCCAATGAATCCACACAGTCCAAAAGACGTGGTTTTCCCTGGCCTCTACCTGGCTAGAGGCAGGGCCCCTCTAGTTCTGGTTATCATTCCCTCCCTGCCGAAAGAATTCCACTGGCTTCCCCCACCTCTCTCTTAAAGGTACAGAACGGTATAGGATTCATGTCTGGGCATAGAGAAGGCGATAAGGGATACAGCATCATAAAGTCATCCCAAGACACGTGCCTATGCCAAATACACAGGACATTGCAGAACCCATCTACCTGTACTACAAAGTCGCAGCAGTTTCCTAAGGCAGAAAATTGTTCTGGTGGCATAGTAGTCAATGCATCATCCCTTCATCTTCCTCAAAACATCTCTCCCTAAAAGAAGTTCTAACCTAATAGGTTTAAACATAAGTCCCAGTCTTTCTTTTTGTTTTCTGTTTTATAGCACTGGGAAGCTAAAATGTAGCACTGGAAACATGGTCCAGGCTCTCTTTTTATTCTGCTGAAGCAGAAGTCTGGGCAAGCACCCCTCCATCACTTGTGCTGCCTCCCATGTTGCATCCACATTCTTTGATACAGCTAGGTACTGATAAAATTGCAGTTAGCAGAAGCAATATCCCTGTCCCTTTCTCTGTGATTTCGGCTTCCCAAGGATTAAAGTGGTTTCTCTGAAGGAACCTCAGTACATATCGCAACACCAAAGCTCAGCAAGGACAGAAACTTCCTTTGTTGTGCAAAGTTATGACAGGAAATAACACTGGGTTGGACTGATAAGCCTTTCACATTCACCTGCTGCGTATCAAATGTTTGGGAAAGGTGTGTAGCAGGACATTCGAAGTCAGCTATTCACTGCCACGGCTTTATAGCAGCTTTGTAGATGGCAGGCTTCTGGATGCAAATAAACTTATATTTCTTCCACAAAGAAAGCTTGAAAAGTGTATTGATAATGCCTCTGTAACATGACTGCCTGAGTGGCGTTAGTACTACAACTGCTTCCACTGCTGCCAAAAACAAGCCTATGATGAAACAAACACCACTGTATTTTTAATACCATGGCAGTTCTGTGTTGAAATATTTTTTCAGATTGCCAGACACCAGCTCTTGTGATCAGATCCTGTTGGATCACAGAGGTTTCTAAGTTGCCTGTCAGTGTTTACATAGTGTGAGCGTCTGTTGTATTTCATATGGGATTAAGTATAATCAAAATTCATGTTACCCTTTGCAAGCTAGCATCAGAGGAAGGCATGCATATTTCAGCTAATTAATTAACAGGATGAATGTGTTAACGTGAGCCTCTTGAGACTCAGGTTAATAACCCACTAAGGGTCGTATTTGCAAGCGGCAAAGCTTCTGTGGCTATATAGTGAGCCATAAATTATGGGTGAGGCCATTTTCTTTTCCAGTCCTGACTATCTAGATTCAGGGGGTTGCTGTGACTCTGCTTTCACAGAGGGCGAGGTTTGTTTTTTTTTTCCCTTGTTTTGCTCCTAACTCTTTCTGTGTAACTCATTGAAACCCTCTGAATGGCACGGGTTCTCTTTTTCACCCACCCACAGGAGGCATGGAGGCTGTGTCGCCTTCATTATCTAATGCTTCCCTGGTGTTTTTAAGACAGGGAATTAAATTAATTTGCAACCATCACACCACCCATGGCCACGTCACTGCAAGGAAACAGCAAAATGATGCACTGTGTAGAGCCATTCCCTTTGCAGAGGCCTGTTGCCAGCTGAAGACCAGCCTTGTTGGAGGTCACCTTCCCACCTCTGCTGCAGTCTGTGAGCACATTAACCTACAGAGACAGGAACAGTCTGGCCTTTTGCTTGATGAAGGTCTCTTCTCACATCTCCTACAAGATCAGCTGTGGAAATAGGAACACGCTGAGCTGAAGGAACCCACCTTAGCATTCCTGGATCCACTTCCCGGATGGGCGCACTGAACCTAAAGCCAAAAAGTAGGTTCAGCTACAAAATTCAGATGAGAAGCTCAGAACCGCTGTATCACCTCTCCATACTCTCTGTTCTATAGAACATTTCACAGATCTTCAAGATTTTGTAAAGCCTCTGCTAGCCAAAATTTTGTGTGTCTCTAGAGAGAAGCTGGTGAAAGCCAAGCATGAGATCACAGCAGACTCCACTCTGCTTTCCTTCACACAGCCCACAGCATGAACACATGGAAAAAAGCCAAGTCCTTCTGCAAAAAAGCAAGGAGCCTGTACAACCTTTCTAACACATTTTAATTACAAAAGTGGTGCAAAATAAATCCTGAAAGAGCAACAGGAAGCTGACAGAGATGGGAAGGTGGCTTTCCTTGGCAGTGCTAGGTTAGCAGTTGGACTCAATGACCTTGGAGGTCTTTTCCAACCTTGATGATTCCATGACTTTATCATCCTGCCCCAGTGCTCTTGGAGGTGTCCACCACAGGTGAGGTGCACAGGTTGCCCACAGAGCCATGGGCCTCACACAAGGGCAGAGGGTGAGGGGTGACCAGGGCAGCTGGGAGAAGGGTGTCAGGACCTTTTTAAGGAATCTGGCTCATCAGTTGTCTTCAAGGTAGAGAAAGGCTAGAAAATGGAAGAAATAGAAAATCTTGGGTGGGGACTGCAGTGCTGCCCTCCTCTCCCCAAAGAGCATGGTTGGCACAGGGCTGAGCCATGAGCTCGGGCCACATCCCTCTCTGGAGCGTTTGGTTTGAGGTTACAGCTGCACTGGCAGTTTGTGCTGCAGTGGGGTTGGAAGGGCCAGGCGTGTTCCCCACTGAGCTGGCCCATGGGCAGTGATCTCGAGCAGGGATCAGTGAAACTCTCTGCTGAAGGAATCTCGCAGGCCCACGCCAGCTGGGCTGTGAAACAGGACTGCCTTATCACCACCTCGCTCTGCAGAGATCCTGCAGGCTCGCACACACCCTGGATGTGTGGGAGATGGGGTATTTGGGATGTCGAGTTTCTCAGGCTTCTCACTCCTCCAGCCCAGGTCTTTCCACCAGAAAGTCCTCATTATTTGGGGAAGTTGCAAATCCATGCTGTAACCTCTTCAATGACAACACAGCGGGAGGGAACAGCCTCTAATAAAACAGGAAGCTCCAACATATAATCAGAGGTGTTCATTTCAATTAGGGATGAGCTTCATTACTCCTCAAGTTTTATAGCTACTGTAGTTCTCAGCTCCTATGAAGGGTGAGACTACACAGGAGATGTCTGAAAAGTCTGATGGAAAGAGTGCGTGAAATTGCACAATGCATTCACCAATGAAGTGCCCAGGGTCAGGGTTTATTTAACAGGTCTCTGGCTACAACCAAGCGGCTTATGGATCTTGCCCTGAGGAACAGAGCAAGTTAAAATGCCACTGAATACATCTTTCCCACAGCATTTAATTCCTTCTTAGTCCTGTTTGGAGTTGGTGAGTTAATGGCCTAATCACTTGGAACAAAATGTCCCAGCTTAAGCAGCAGGGAGAGTGGGAAATCATACTGCTCATCACTGCTGAGCTGGCATTTATCTGTATAAATAGGAGCATGCTGGGTTACAAAGACAAGCCTGAGTTGAAAATTGAGGAAAATCAGAGCTTCGTCCTCTCATTTACCCATCCTTTTGAGCTAGAAGAGCAAAGATGTTTATCTGCCACTCAGTGGCACACAGATGCACATATGCCCTGAGAGGTGTGTTGCACTGGTCACAGACAACTCCCCATGCTTCTCCAGGAGACCGAGGAGTCTGAAGTTGCAGGGCATAGGTAAGCAAACTAATTCAAATATTGTAATTAAATCCCATGGTTACTATTCCTCCCTTTCATGCTCATCACTTGTGGAGCAGTTCACATTTGCAGTTCACTGGATCAGCTGTCAGCCAAGCCACTCTGACCTGGCGTGGGGAGAGGACCCAGGCAGGATCCAGCAGTAGCTGCATTTCCTCATCCCAACAGAATCCCATCAGACCTCAAAGAAATGGTCGCTGTTGAGGCACTCCTCCAATGAAGCATGCTCAAGAGCTTTAACCAAACAACTTCACATGCTTCCAATGCAGATTGTATTTCCAGCTGCAGCCTGGAGAAGCTACAAACTCCGGATTAGTTTCTCAAAAGGCTGCATTTAGTGGTCTCTACTCCACTGAACACTTTAATAAGTTTCTGGGCATCCAGAAGCCTTAGCAGGGGGGTCATTAACTCATCATCAGTCTCTTCCCATATCCTGAAGTTGCCACCCCTTCAGATCTAGCAGTGGAACTGTACAAAAGTTGCTCCCTACAGCTCCCAGGCTTGCCTCATCTGCTCACATCTGTAGGCATGTGCTGTCAGCATATGGTTGTACTCCTTTGTCTCTGCCCCAACTGCACAGTCCAGTCCTTTCCTTCGCCACTTCTAGTGCTCACCTAACCTTTCTGGAGAGCTGAGTCGGCTCATTCAATTAGCAAAATGTTCATGCATGGATATGACCAGCACCTGAGCCCAGCACAAGAGAAACAGCAGGAGTGTCTGGCCATGTTAGTGGTAAAAGTGGGTCTGACTTCACTTGGGAATGGCAAATTGGTCACCTTCTCACCAACCCACTGGTGTAGACCAACCTTAAACTACCCCTTTCGAAAACACACTGTTCAGAAAATCAATCAATCAATAGATAAATAAATAAAAAATAAATGTTGCTTACATCATTAAGTTTAAACGACCTCCCCATTTGGTGGGGAGGGAAGCTTAGGGTAGGAAGGGACCATATAAGCAGTAATTTCAGGAGGTATAGGGATGGGAGTACCCAGAGTAGTAAGGAGAATCATGACAAGCAGACAGGGACAATAACCTCTTACCCTGGCTGAATTCTATCTGGAATAACATGTCCGATCACAGCCTGAGACCACAAATGAAGAGCTGGAGGTGTGAGTTTACCTACCCCACACAGCAGTTATCGCACCCAGCCACACTCTGCTGCAAGAACACCTCTGAGATACCATTCTAACCATGCTGCAGCTGTGGTTTTGTGGGCTTGAATTTGTAATTGCAGGCTCAGCATTCACTCTGAAAGTGGCCTGTTGTATCAAATTTCAAACAGGGCCCTGCCTAGCAGTCACGAGCGAGGTGCCAGCCAAAGCTATGCAGTGAGATTATTGTTAGAGTGGAGAACAAGGGGCGTGTCAAAGAAAAGACCTTGGCAGCCTCGATGGAGGGCTACAGAGGCACACACGAGCCTCCACAGGCTGCAAATAATCACACTTACTACAACAGCCCAGCTTCATAGAGCTGCCACTGCAGTGGCAGAGGCTTTACAAGTGGGTCACACCTTTGCCATACTTGCAAGTCGGCACAGAAAATATGCTCCTCTTTCTGCTGTGTTTTTCCACTTGTTGCCATGATGAGGAAGAATCTCAGATTTCTACCACCAACTGATTAAAGGAGGGTGCAAGGACAGTTCCCACCTCCTCTGCCTGTCAGTTAATTAGGACACAGGAGTGGGCTGTCAGTAAAGGGTTTTCTTCCCTTTGATTGGGCTCTCAAAAGCAGGTTCTGAACGCAGATTTCTTACCTGAAAGAAATTAGAAAGTATAGCCACAGATGCCCCATGTCACAGAGTACCTGTTTGCATGGGACTGGGGAATAATCTCTGCCTCACTTGAATTTCCAGGCGCATAGATGATAAAGAAGGCCAGAAAAAAGGAACCTTCCACCTATTTCATAGCTGGCTGTGAAAAGTGAACACCATGCTAATGGCCAGTACAGCGTTAATTGTACAAGATTCCAAAGATCCCAACTGCTTTTAGAAAGAACCAAGCCTGTGATTCAGTAGCTCTGGCAAAACTCCAGGCGCATAATTTCCATCTGACTCTTCACTATCTTAGTGTCATCAGCTTGATAAGACACTCAGAGCTGTCTTGAAGTTCAGCACAATGTGTGAAAGCCGCTTTCTTTCAATCTGGAAATAAAACACTTTTGCAACTAATGACGGCATTTTATTTATAAATATATACATACACACATATATACATACATAAATAAATAAATAAATGCACCACTACCCTTTACCTAGACACCTGTGTGTCCTGCTGCCTGGACAGGCCCTTGCTGTCATTAATGGAATTCTGTGCACCCGTGGAGGACTTGCCGCACAGATTGGATTCCTTTACAAGAGCCCAAATGTAACATAAACTCTGTGCAGATATAGGACCCACCGTTTGTAAAGCTGTCTGAAAGGGCAATGCATCATACTACACAGTCTAATTCTGGTTGTTCTCTCCACCAGTGCACTTCCATTAATGCTACTGGAGTTAAATCACTGTGAATAAGTTCAGCTTTTTTTTTTTTACCTAGTTGAACCTGATCAACAGATTTGGGTGTCCATCACTGAACTTAATGGGCATTTTTATGCTTACAAAATATGCAAGAGTACCCAGCTGTAGATGTGTGTACATGTTGTTGAGCTCTAACCCCAGCCAGCAACTAAATACCACACAGACACTCACTCCTACCCCCTCCTCCCACCCCCAGTGGGATATGGAGGAGAGTCAGAAAGAGGTAAAATCCATGGGTTGAGATAAGAACACTTTAATAAGTGAAATAAAATTGTCAATAACAAAAATGATGATAATAACAATGAGAAGAATTTTAAATACAAGTAAAAGAGAGAGAAATAAACTCAAGAAATGATGCACAATAAAATTGCTCATTACCCACTGACTGATGTTCAGCCCGTCCCTGAGCAGTGATCAACCCCTCCTGACCAATTCCCCCCATTTTATACATGGAGCATGACATTCTAGGGTGTGGAATATCCCTTTGGCCAGTTCAGGTCACCTGTCCTGGCCATTCTCCCTCCAGGCTTCTGGTGCACCTCCTCACTGGCAGAGCACAGGACACTGAGAAGTCCTTGACTCACTGCCTAGCACCAACCGAAACATCAGCATGTTATCAACTTTATGCTCATACAGAACCCAAAACACACCATCTAAGAATAAAATTAACTCTATCCCAGCTGAAACCAGGACACATGCCATGAAATGCAAGCTTGATTATTATCAAGGTAACATCTGCAGGTTTTGTGCCCCAGAGTCCTCTTAAGCTATGTAAGGCACAACCAAGAGACAGTTCCCACAGTGAACAGCTAACGTAATATACATTTTAAATGGATAGAGGACAGATTAATCAGATATAGAAAATACCAAGAGACAATTAAACAAATAGTGGTCTGAGGGACAGGAGACCTAGCTCACCAGCTGCTTAATACTCCCATGATGCACAAACCCAAAAAAATTAATGTCTTCAGAGGGATAGTTGTCCCCCCCTACACATGGTGTGTACATCCGTAAGTAAGTAAAGTCATCCATAAGTAAGCCAAACATGGTGCTTAATGGCAGGTGCCACCTGCTAAGTCAGAGAAAATCCAGGTGGGCATGGCCGGAGCTCCAAGGAGAGCTGCAGCTGCACAAACAGTTGGCCAGGTGGAGCCTGCAGATCGCTGCAGAAGGATTATGCAATATTGCTGCAAATGTTTTGGAAACACTGTTCATTCTTTTTTCTGTTCACTCAGCAGGGATTACAGGCATAGTAACTTCATCTATCATTTGCACAAGGAGATAAGAGCAAGGAAGGTGTAGGGCAGATCAAGCATCTCTCCTTTCCCTGTTCTCACACTTCCTCCACTGCAGATTTAAAAGGTGTACAGTACAGCTAATGTGAGCACCTCTTATCTAGTTAATACGAGGTAGGAGAATGTTGAACTAGTTTATTGCTTCCTGCAGCTGTACCACCTGAGGCTCTGATCTATCTCATTAAATATCATAAATGGCTGTAATGATGGACAGAAATGGTCCTGCCTTGTGGAAAGGGACCTCTAGAAAACATAAAACAAGCATGGGGGTCGCTGTAGTTGGGCATTTTGTTGCCACCTTTCAGATGTCACAAGATCAAATATCCAACAAGGACATTGGGCTCATATCTTGGGTTTCATCAAAAGAAATGTGTCCAGCAGCTTGAGGGAGGTGTTTCTCCCCTGCTACTTTGCGCTTGTGAGACCCCATCTGGAGTACTGTGGCCAGCTCTGGGGCCTCCAACAAAAGAAGAACATGGAGCAGCTGGAGTGAACCCAGAGGAGGCCACACATGTGATCAGAGCCCTGGAACACCTCTCCTAAAGAGTCTGGGAGAGCTGGGGCTGTTCAGCCTGGAGAAGAGAAGGCTGCCGGGAATCCCCATTGTCTCCTTCCAGTACCTAAAGGGGGCTACAAGGGAACTGGAGAGGATGTGTAATGATAATACAAGGGGGAATGGCTTCACACAGAGAGGGAAGATTTAGATTAGATTTAAGGAAGAAATTCCTTCCTGTGAAGGTGGTGAGGTATTAGAACAGGCTACCCAGAGAAGCTGTGGATGCTTCACCCCTAGAAATGTTCAAGGCCAGGTTGAATGAGGCTTTGAGCAACCTGGTTTAGTGGAAGGTGTCCCTGACGACGGCAGGGGAGTTGGAATGAGATGATCTTTAAGGTCCCTTCCAACCCAAACCATTCCATGATTCTATGACATAAGCAGACTGCTCATTACAAAAACGTTTTAGGGAGTTTGGCCTATATATCACCAACCAAGGTATGGAAGATTTTCACATATATTCAAGAAAGTTTTTGTAGAAACACTTATCAGGCCTTTGAGTGTCTTCCCCTGGCCTGATAAATATTTAATTCTTCTTAGTTGGGTAGAGCAAAGAGGAGAGCTGCAATGTACATTAGGACCCTAACTTTACCTAATTTTCAATTACCTAATTAAGCAATTCCTAAATTCACTATATAGTCAAGGAAGAGAAGGGCTCTAGAGGGAGATGCTGCTAACCAAAGTTTACCACTTGGCTTTGTGCCCTGATGTCATTTGATTAAACTAACATCTTCCCCAGTCTCTGAGACATGAGGGGCCTTTGCCTTGGAGAAGGTGACTCTGTACAAGTCAAATTTCTGATTTGTGATGTTACATGCCATACAAGTGTAAATTATTATAGATGCAAAGTGTGATTAGTTCTCTAATTGCTTATTGGAAAACCTCTAAACCTTCCACAGTGATGATAAAAAGCATATGGTGAATAGCATTTTCAAAAAACCCAGCTATATTTTCTTGAACGGCACTTTGTTTACACATGATTTGATTCATTCCCTCCCCCATCCCCAGAGGCTCTTCTCTGAGGGTGATGAGGAACCCATAGTGTACAAACCACTGACAATATTTACTGAGAGTCTGGTAGCAATCAAGCAACCTATATGTCTGATTCTCGTTATTAAATATTCCAAACTTTTATTGAGATTATTAGAACCTATTTAATGGCTCATTGAACTTAGAAACCATACAATTTTCCTATTAGCCATTTCCATCTAAATATTTATGATACCAGTTCATACGAGAAATAACAAAAGACAAAAAATGAGGAAGAGGGAGGCATTTCCTCAGTTGCCTGGGAGCAAGATCTCTCCATAACTCTAGCATAAACCAGTGGTGCAACTTAAAGGAAGCTAACTGAGAGACACAAAACAAATCTGATGATGATGAAAGGAGAACCTGGTCATGTCTTTAAGGGAGTCTGCATAAATTTGGATACAAGGCTCTTTTCCATGATTAAAGAGAATATTCGTAATTACTCATTTCATTTGTTTTGGGTGTGGTAAGGAGTTTTCCAGTCGAATCACTGCCTGGTATAAACTGATTTATCTATTTCAAACTAGAATATAAGTCAAAAGTCCAACACGTTTTCTATCAGCATACTAAAAGCACAGCTGTGACAGAGGAAACAATCATTATGATTTCTTCTTTGGATGGAGTATTGATGGAATTTTGAGGAGCATATAAGTTGCAATAGCTTGGGAACAAATCGATGCAACCTATATCTTCAGATCCTCTAAACCCCGTATTTCTACATACTCTGGGGTCTGCGTTATCAACAGAGTAGAATGAAGAAGGCAGGACTGTTCTTCGTATCTAATTATCAGAAAGGACAATCCTACTGCCAGAACTCTTCAATCCAGGTTGTTTGGATGCCATTCTGTACCAATCAGAAGGCACAAAGTCAGTGCAGGGCAGAACCCTCAGAAGAAAGTAAAGAAGACACGGGCCGTCGGGGCAGACACCACCACCTTGCTTCTGCTCTGTGCATGTTCCATGAAAACAGACATGTTTAAGTCCAGTTGCAACAATGTGGCACTGAGCCAGAGTTAGATGCCTTGTCACTAGAAAGGAATTTTTGGCCCAGGCTAAATACTACGATGCACAGCTTCTAGACAGGATCCGGCTTGCATCCAGATGGCTTGCAGTACCAGGAAAAAGGACATGAAAACTTTGTGACCCATCCAAAAAGAAGCACTGACGTTCAAGGGCATAATCTTCAAAATTGCTGCCTCATTGTACAAACACCTCTGGTTTTCAGCTTAAGGTTGGGTAGGCTTCTAATGTTCTGCTTGAGGGCTCTGTAGGAGTGTTGCATAATACCAAGAGTGAAACTTGGCACCTAGCTGACTCCTAAACCTGATCAGGAATGTCAAAAACCAGCTGGTTTTCATTTTGGAAGAGAGAGAAGGTGATAGTGTGCACAACCTACTACTATCAGAAAGGTGAATCAACAACAAATAAAAATAATGTGAGTTTCAGTGTTCCTTTGTCTTTTTTTTTCCTTCAAGGTTAAAAGGCTTGAGCAGAATAGAGAGTAATTCCACCCAGACTGCTGTGAAAGCTGATGTGGGACTGGTTTTGTGCAATATACATAAGTATGACTGGGAATCTAAATATAGGAGTGACAAATCACTGGGCCTGGGAATTCTCCACTGACATAGCCATTGTAATGCTAAAGAAGAGCATGGCTCCAGCTAAATTAGGTCATGAGATATTAGCACCTTTCTCTTTATGTTCCTTTTTCATAAGGAAATAAAATAACACAGGACCCACAGATAATAAGATTATAAAGCCAGTAATTCGAAACACAAATAATGGAAGAACTGAAGTCATGTAAATGCCTCCTCATGCCATCCACATATATATATTAAGGGACACCCCTTTTCCAGGAACTTTGATCTCCAAAATTATTTCTGTGGAATCCTGTCATGGCAATGCAAGAAATAAAAAATATCCAAGACTCTTTTCCTCCCTTCTGATGGAATTTTCTGCTCCCAGAGTAAAACCACTGGAAAATGCACCTGTTCACATGTAAAACATAGCAGCCTTGGTGGGAGCTGTTCTAAGCCCAAATGCCAAGTCTTATATAAAAATGGCAGGATATGAGCACTTATTTACTGCTGCTAATTCTCACTAAGCTGGGGAGGTGTAGAGGTGTCTAGTGGCAGTCTGCAGGATAAGGGACTCTGGGGTATACATGGGTGACTCATGTGCACTTGTGTGAGTGCCCCAAGTGAGTAAGATAATGGGCATGAGGAAACCTGATCTTTTCAGAGAGGAGCCTCAGGCAGGGGAAGGTGGACTAACAACCAGCCTAAGGTACAGCGTGTTCCTTGACCTACAATGTGCATTAATATTGCCAGCTAAAGAACATCAGCAATTAGCCACCGAAAAGCTCCCAAATGATTTTGCTGCATGCATTCAGCAGTGGAAGAAAGCAGCTCATCCCACTTCCCCACTTGGTGTAAATTCTCTGCTATCACAGGATGGCACTCTGGTAGCTCAGCTGATCCAGCACCACCCCAGGTATTCCCTCTGTGGGCAGGTGTCCCAGAGTCTGCACTGTGGGAGGGTAGTGGCTTCAAGCTGGAGTGTGGAACTCGATCTGTGCTCAAAAAGAGGCATATAGATCCTGCACTGACCTCAGAAGAAAGATTGTTATGTCAGAAAACAAAGCCTCTCTCTTTGAAACAAGTTGTTCTGTTTTCTGCACCCAAAAATCTCAATTTGGTAATCAGGATGACATCACACTAAATCAGGATAGGCCCTGCTTCTGTAAGGCTCCCCTCTGTCCATCATGTGTTGCCTAATTGCCCTTTTTCTCAATCAACTCAATAATGAAGAATTTTGCCATCATCTGCTTTATTTTTAAAATACAGCAAAGCTGAAGCAAGAACTTTATCTTTCTTTTTTTGTCTATGACAAACGACAAACTTGAGGGATAAGCTATAGTATAAATAAAAGCAGGGAGTCATAAGCAGCATACTGAGTAACTACTGGTTTTAAGGCTGCCCCTTTATCAGATAGTAAATTAAGTATAAAGCCTTTTAGTTGAAAGATAGTAAGGTTTATGCAACTAATAAGTAAGCCTTGTAAGGAATATTGCTGACTTCATTGTCTGTGTTAAGTCAATTTCTACTTGTTAAACCTCTGACCCTCCCCTGGGTCTCCTTCTGTTACCTAGGAAGACTGACTGGACTTTAAAGTACCTCCTCCTCTCCAGTATATTTTGAAAATAGAGGGAGTTAACATAACAAAACACAAGAACATAAGAACAGCTACACTAGGTCAGACCAGAAGTCCATGGAGTCCTAGATCCAGTTCCTGGCAGGGGCTAAGAACAGGTAGAAGAAAAAAGAGAGGAGAAGCTGGGTATATGGGAATGCCTTCCCAGAGCAGGCCTACTGGCTAGAGATTTTTACCTCAGGAGTTTCCAGACTGAAAATAATGACATACTGTTCAGAACTGGCCTGTTCCAGCACTTCTGGTCCTCATGTCTTTGTTATAATGGTACTGCCCTGCCATGTTCCAGACCATCTCTGCTCAGTCTTGTACATACATGTGACAAGGCAGCAGAAAACTGAGCACCTAGCCAGATGAGAGATTAGAGATGAGAAAGCAACTAGGATGACCTGGGGACCTGGAAGGAGAACATCTCCTGACTCCCATGACAGCACAGTCCTTCCCAGCACCCTCATTCTCTCCATGCTTTGCAGGAGCTGCTCAGACAATACACGTTCTCATGTTCTCTTCTAAAGCCTCTCTGCTACTTGACACCTTCAAGACAAACACAATTAATCTCTACTGACAGATACAGTGAGCAGTGCTTATTCCTTGTACAGTTTCACTGAAATCTAGGCAAAGCATTACCGACATTGATGGAACTTCCCCTCCTGCTTGCTGAGTGCAGGAACATACAGAACCCAGCTTTGCTACAATAGGCTGATTTCTTGACACCTAACTCCCACTGCTTTCTGAGGACAGAAAGAGAAGAGGAAAACACATCTGTCACAAGAAAGGAAAAACACAGAGATAATTTGCAGCACTCTTGTATGAACACCAGTGCAGTAGCAGAAAACCAAGGGACAGCAGGAGATATGAGTGCCTGAAGCCCTCCAAATACTGGATTCCATGACATACACTTGCACGGGGTTGTATATGTTTGTGTTAAAATCCAAACAGTGACCACAGCTTAAACTACTGCATTTTTGCCCCTATCACAGATTGATGTTCAAGTCATGGTTGTTCCAGCCCTTTTCCCTCTCTGACAGGTTTGGAAACTGCCAGAGTTTGCGTCGTGCCGCAGTAGTGTTCCTTAGCAAACAGCACTCTGATTTCAAATGGGGTTAGGCTTTCAAATGAGGTATAGACTTTGAGGATTTGGGGGCTAAACACTACAATTGGAAACCAGAAAGTAGCTTCTCTACCTCTTTTTCAGTTCTTCCTCCTGAAGTAAGTTTTTTCCAGGCATTTTATGAGCAGATTAGAAGTACAATGGTCAGTGCAATTTCTGCTATTTTCATCTTTCCTTTTTCTTTCCTTTCTTGGACATCCTATATAGACTACTATTTATATATACTACTTCTATACAGACTACTACTACTACTAATAAAATTTTATAGCATAACACAGCATCATATGAGACAAGATTCTGAAAATCACGGGAAGCATAAACACACAGCAGTGATAGTCATTGCATGATATTTCAGTGTACAGCAGAGAGCACTGTTTGTATCTCTGTTAGATTCAGTTTCCTTTCTGCCATTGAGGAGTTTGCTTAATAGTATCAGTTAAGACCCCAGCCTTCAAAATCTCTCTTTTCATTTGCAGAAGAAGGAGAACAGGAGGAAGATCGGTATAGAGCTTAAGTGAGAGGCATAAGTTCTCTGGGATGTAATTTTTAGTGGTGTCAAAACTGCCAGAAAGATAAAGGAACTTAGAGGAAAAATATATACATCTGCAAATGAGTTCCATCTTTTCAGCTGACAAGCGTCAGAATTAAGAAGGAATGCAGGAAAGCAAAACAGACAATGGGACATTCACCCATCTTTTCCTACCTTTTCAGAAAACAGACCATGTGAGAAAAAATTGTCACACACAGGAGACAGCTTCTCTCTCTGAGCTGGCTGGCTGTGATGAGACAAGCCATGGTGCCACTCGCCTGAGTGCACAAGTCTGCCCAGAGCCCTCTCACAGGGATCCTTGCTGGTAAATCAGGACCTCGCAGCACATTCTGCACCCTGGGATGTCATTATGTTATTACTAACACTTATTTGTATTGGGGTAGGTTCCCAAAGGTCTGCCTTTCCAGGTCAAGGACCTCATTGTGTTTGGCATAGTAGAGAGAGAAAATCTGTTCCTGAAGAGCTGACACTTTAAACAGAAAGTGCTAGCAGCAGTGAGAACCCAAACTGAAATTCAGGAGATATTTCATTTCTTCATCAAATCACTTGACTATGAGAAAAACAGAACTGGAAAAAAAACTATGCTTAGAGATATACTATAACGAATTTAATTCATAATTAAATGTTTGTGTGTCAGCTATCCTTAGATGTGGGTCTTTCAGCAACCACTGAAAACAAGAGTCTACTTTAAAAACAAATCTGTTAACACCTGAAGGCTGTAATCTGCACTAATGCAATCACTTAAATTGGTAACATTTTTCATTTCATTGTGTTGGTTTATATTCATTTTTTGGAGCTAAATTGGCCATGAATGATGAAGATATTGTAATTTGATTTCATACCAGAGGTAATTGGGCCAACAGGGCATCATTCTGTTTGTCACTGTAAACAGTACTGTAGAAATTAAATAACAGGAGGGTACTGGGATTTTTAAGCTTGAGAAAATGCTGAACTGAGAAGTGCATGTCTGTGTCAATCTTGGAGCTCAAGAGAGGCTTCTGTCCAGCCTGACATTTCATGTGCGCCACTAATACAGGCTCCTTACTACTCACTGGATAAAATCTATTCAAATGCATCAGCTTCACAAATGTTTTTATTAAAGCTCAGGCATGGACAAACTCAAAGGTTAACTCTGTCCTCTGGGCATAGGGGGACAGGGAATAGCATCATCTAATCATGCTGCAATTCCTGGGGATCAGGCAGTTCAGCTGTTTCAGAAAATGTAGCATCTCTACTGAAAATTCAGAGATGCTTAAAGGGACACACTTAAAGGTGTAGAGTGCAGTATTTCATATTGAAATATTAGTTGGTCCAGGTTGAATAGAGCTGCATTACATACTCTTCTTCCCTTTCTCTACAATTTCCTCGCCAGAGCGATCCCTAACTTGTGGCATCCATGCCATGAAGATTACCAGAGTGAACAAAAGTCTGCCATGGTAGTAAGAGTCCAGCTGGAATGTATCCACCAGAACTAGACCCAGCTTTTTTATTTTTAAGATTTGCAATGTATCACTGACATGCTAAGAGCTACTGTCCCTTCCAACCCAAAATGTTTTCAAAAATAATTTACAGTAAGAATACTCTGGATATTGTGAGAGGGACTTTCGAGGTCTCAGTATCTTCAAGCACTGCTAAATCCACTAGAGGATGTGGAATTACCTAGGAAGGATAATGGTACTTCCCTCTTCAGTCACTGGCATTGAGATCTTGTGATGAAAAGCGCTGGATAAGTGAGGTACTATCTGAGCCACCAGTCAAATCAGACAGCCTTGTGCACAATCTGTTTATTTTTATAGTGAAGTATATTATACTGTCAAAAGGACACTTCATCATCTATAATAAATATTCATGTATGTGTATCGTGCACTTGAGCTGCATGAAAGTTGAGTTCAGAGTACAGAAATGAATGAGAAACTTGTAAGATAAATGTCACCTTTCAGTGCTGTTCTTGTGGATAAATTGCAAATGGACATAAACAAAGTCAATTATTTCATACAAGTGTTCCCTGACTCAACACAGGTGTTACTTATGCCTAGGCTAAAATCCTAAACCTCATAATTTACCTTTTGTCAGAGAATGGCAAGAAGAAACAGTATGAAGTTCCACTAACTGAGGATAATTAAGTACAGTAACACACAAACATAATCAGATATATTTTCCCAGAAACAAAGGTCACATGCCATGGTGTTAAACAAATCCTCAACGGTGCTTACTAAACAACTCCATTAACTACTAAAGAAATATTTTTATTAACACTAGCAGAGAAGGTAGCATGTAAATTGAATTTCCACATGCAGTTATCACAGAGCAATGACTCTGAAGCATAGCAAAATATCATTTCCATGACCTCAGTCACAGAAGGGAAAGCAAATTTAAAGTAATCTTTGACTTTGCTGTGCTTTGAGTTTGGATTTGCTAGGTTTTAATATATGAACATAGGTTCTAATTACTTTACTGTTATTCTTCATTTTCTTAGGAAGTAAAATATTTTTCCTGGAATAGTCTTTTATTTGGTTTTAAACTGTAAAACTAGTCCATGACTATGCAACAACTGTCTTCCATGAGCGACATGAAGAACAGTAAATGCAAGAACTACATTCTGTAATATAGTCAAAGAAGGAAAGTTACACAGTGGGAAAGGCCCTGTTTCCTATGTTCTGTCATCTGCAGATAAAACAAACCAAAACAAAATTGTCCTGAAGAAGTAGTTTTATGATTTAATAACTTGAGTGTTAATTCAGAAAATGTGCTTTATGCTAATAGGAATCTATGGACAGTGGTGTTATGGCACTGTCACCTCCATTACAAGACATTACATTTAAAAGTTATGTATAACCATTCAGGTCATAATTTGGATTTTTTTTTTTCCTTCCTATTAGAAGTTTGATGTCATTCTAACATTAAAGCCTGGACAGCATCTGAAGGTTCAGTCTTACGGCTGAATGCAATCATATTGTGGCTGCTCAGCAAGCTGTGGCTGCCCTCCTGTCCAACCAGAGATAACCACCTACACATCACACCTGGTCCACGCAGCCCCAGTCACACTGGCAACACACACTGATTCACCTCAGGTAAGGCAGCTCAGTTTACTTTGTCTCACAGCCAAGGCAGCATTAAAACAGGGCAGGGTCACTGTTTGACCACCTCCAGCTCCACACTTGCCCATCTGCCCAAAAATTTCTTTTTCATTCTGTGTCTGACAGCATAACCCAAAAATCCAACAAACCCAATTATATCACAGGGGTTTGGGCTTAAAATTTTCCTTGCTTTCCAAGTATGCAAGGAGCCTGTTCTGCCAACACTTACTGACTCCAGTGGTAAATGTTTTGCTTGTTCTGCCTTGGGAGCTGCAGGTTGCTGCTCCTTGAGTGTTTGCAAAGAGATCTGACCCTCGGTCATCTGACTCATGCCTCCACATCAAGAGCCAGCCAGCTCCACCTGCACTTTCAGTGAATTGTGCCTTAATGAAATATAGGAGAATAAAGAGGCCCTGTTCCCTTGAAAGCCCCTACGTCTGAAAATTGGGCTGCAGTACGTTATACCACAAACCACAGGATCATAATATCTAAATACATTGTATATAGAAAATAGTTACCAAAAAGTAGGTATAGTCAGCATTTGTAATAAATAATAGCTAATAAATAGTGAAAGAATTACATTCTAGGATGTAGGATCCTATGTCTTCCACTATTTAGTAATTTATCATGTGAAATCCACTGACCTTTCCAAGCTTTCCTTTTTCCCTTTCTTTTTTGGTGAAGCAAGAGTGTTAATTATGCTTTCGCTTTTTTTATTGAGCAACATTAGCATACAAATAGGCCATCAATAAGCAATTACAGTCTCCATCTCAGGAAGAAGAGAACTACAGTATTAAGTGTGGCTACTCGCACAAACACACAAGTCCTTTTTAAAAAAGACAGAGCAACTCACAGTTGAATAAAACAGGAATGCACAGGAAAAACAGACAATGATAGATGGATAAATATCAGGCTAGCTCTCAGGCAAAGAATTCAAAAACGTCCTTCTTATTCATCAGGCAAACATAAGACTCAAAATAACCCTAGTTTTCCCCAGACTGCCCTGCCACTGACTCCAGAGATTGAAAATCTGTTCCGATCTCATGCTGGTAACATTTATGAATTTTACTCAAGTGGAAACTATCAGTTGTGTCAAATGGCACTGACTTATGTCTTAAGCAACATTTGACTTATTGCCAGTGAAACACTAAATCTGCTTGCTTCTTTTTTATAGTGGGGGACCTATATGGGAGAAAGGATTCATTTCTTATATTTGACACTCTAAGGGTAGGTTTGTGCTAAAGATGAATGATAAAACAATCACCACAATATTTTTTTCTGTAAGTACAACACATTGCTGCTGTGTCTTTCATCCAAGACCTGGTTTAAACCTGAACCTACACTGATATAAGTATTTATGTTATTTTGAAACTTTTTAGTTGAATCAGTTTCACTTCATACCAATGGCCTAAAATTGACTTCAAATGCAAATAGAGGGTAAATTAATTTTTAAGTGTCCACACAAAATGTTTCCACATTTTTACCTAACATTTAAGACTATTTGATCTTAAAATCAGTTATGTCTAATGTCAATCAGCCAATGCAGTTATAGAAGTCACTGACCTTCAGCTGAGATGCTGTAAATAACCATATTTAGATTCACAGACCATTGGGGAAAATGTAAATAGCTTACTTTAAAACCATCTTTGACTGAAGGATGACCTCTTACACCACCATGTCTTGATCAGTTGCAAGCTTCATGTCTGAAGCAGTTTGTGCATATTCTGTTTGGGGAGTACATGCTCTATGGCAAAATGCAAACACCCTGAATTAATGAAACCAAAGCCTACTGAAGAAAAAACTGTTTACAGCTTTACACAAGTGATGTTGACCTCCTGCCCTATGTTTTTTTTCCATTAAAATTATAAATAAATCTATGAAAAATCTATATAAACACTGGTTGTCTAGGAGGTCTTCTTTTGTTTAGGACTTCAGCAGACAAGTTCAGCCAAATCCTGCCTTGCCAGCTGTGGAGACGATTCCCTTGGCTTCCCACCTTTCCTGCCAGCAGCAAATACCGTCTCCAGCATGGACACAGAACCACTCAGCAGACACCACACTTTGCAACCTACTGTCTCAGTTTAACCAAACACAGACTAAGTTGTGAATTTCAGCTGTCAACATTGCTGATGCTCACTCCAATTTTCCATCTCCCCTGTGAGGGTGTTATCTTCTCAGTTACCCAGGAGGATTCAAAGATATTCATTAACTACAGCATTCCCTTAACACAGTTTAACAATCCCTCTCTTCTCCAGGTTTCCTCCAGTGCAAGCAAGATATGAGCTGCTAAAATCCAAGCTCCTGTTGGATGATTTCTCTGGTTTTAAAATACAACTAGAGAGTGACAAATACATTTTAACTCCGCTATTCTCTTCAGTTCTTGTAAAATCTCAATATCTTTTTTCTCTGGCATTTTAGTGCTTTATCACTGAAACTTTGCACGGCATTTCCTGATGTCTTTTTCTGGTGGTGCCAGTACATGGGATTATGACACTGTCGAGGACCACACAGAAAAAAAACTTTGATATGAGCACTGAAATGAGCAAGGAAAAGACTTGAGGGCAAATATTCAGAGGAGCAGGTTTTAGGGTGCAGTCCCATGAGCTGGGGTGAGCCAACCTAACAACTCACTGTCAACACCTTGGCATGACACTGTGGTTCTCTCCTTCTCCCTCTCCTCCCTATGCCACTCATCCTCCTCCTGTTCTTATCTTAGGTTGGCTCTGATGTCTTTGAGCCACTCCTTTCACCAGTTCACTTCACTAACCCAGCACAAACTGTGCTGTAGGTTGGGAGGAAAAGATCAGATAGCAGTTTCCGTAGGCTTAGTGAGCTCAGAGCAAGGAGACTCAAGGACCCAAATGGAGGAGTCGCAGAGGTTGAAGAGGATCTTTGAGATCATCAAGTCCAAACATTAATTGTGAGGCTGCATAACCAAGAGAAGGGGAGTGACACCCACCCTTCATGGAAATGAAAAGACACCTAAAACTAAAGTTTAACCCAATTTCATCTAACGTGGTAGGACATTACCAACCATTCTCAAGGAATTTGCTGACCTGTTCACAGGATCCTTGCTTTTGATTCAGTTGTCCAAGTGGTTCTGCCCAAGGAATAGGACAGAATTTGCCATTGGAAAGGAACATTTCACACACAGACTTCCCTGGTAGTTACCTTCATGATTTCAGAAAGTACCTGAAGAATAAAGCTGTAAAAAGAGAAAAGGGTATCAAACTCAACAAGGCAGCAATCTATTCGATTAGCTGATTATCAATGTGCTAGCAGATTCTTTCTCCATAATTAATAGCACAAGACTAGTGTTACTAAAAGTAAGGACACTTTTCAAGCCCAAGTCTCCAATGTCTTGTTTTGGATTTCTGAACAACAAACATGTTGTAACCTGAAATATGGAATTTCACTTTCATGTGTTGTGATTTTGTCCATTTAAAAATAAGTATATTTCCTTGAATCTTTTCTATATTTTAAATAGAAAATATAATCAAAATAACATTTTTCTGAAAAAGAAATCGGCAGAAAATCTTTTACTAGAAAATGAGGGGTCTCCCTCTAATTAGATAAATTTTAATGCTCTTGTTATAACTCTCTTTAAAACACTGCACAAGCATATGCCAAGGCAAAGCTTTTAAATGATAGTTTTGCAAGGTAATATTGCAACTCATTTTCAAAACATTTCAAATCAGCAGCCCAGCCCAAAGACATCCATTCCAATTGTTCTCTGATTCTAGGATTGCTGAATGTTCACACTTAATCATAAACACAGACTGTAGAACCACAGCTGTTATTAAAATGGAGATAAGATAAATCTTAATTAACTGGTTGTACATCTGTAAATAAATAAACTAATCCTATCTCCCTGAATTACAAGTGACAGCTTTGCATCAACCTGAGGAGAAGAGATTTCGAGTGGTTTTTTTTTTTTTTATTTCTTACTGGTTATGAATTACAGTAATAGAAAAATACAGTTTGAAAACAATAGATTTAACAGTTCTTTTAAATTTATGTTGATGATTTAATCTGAGAATGAGGAAGTTAGTGCACATTCTTATGCCTGTCTTCCTAAAACTGAGACATAAGTTGGACTAATAAGTGACAGTGCATTCAGCTCTTGTGCTCTGTGTGGCAAATCCATCACTGGGGCAGGTCCACTAACTTTAATGTTCCTGCCATTCCTCTGAGAAATAAAGTAAAATGGAAAAGCTAAGATCACAGCTCTGATGCTGTCTTGGCTTTGCTGATGACCACTTTCAGATATCTGCCACAAGCATCATTATTTTGTTGCAGTTGGATATTCTGACATGATCTATGTCTGTGGTTCAAAATCTTCCCTGTCTTCAATAAATGTCTACATATTGCACCTCTATAAATTCTGAATTCCACATCAATATTGCTAGCAGGCTATCCTAGGGTTATTTCAATGACATTTTTATGCCTCTTATTGCTAAGTCAGTAGGGGGAAAAATATTCCTTTAATTTACTTTTAAGTTGATTAAAACTTACCGGTTCCGTGGTGTCTCAGCAACTTCACTAAAATCACCAATTCATTTTACACAAGCCTCTTAAGAAACAGCTGATGATGCCAACTTCTTGGTCTTGTGTTTGGTCCAGATGCAGTTGACCATGTTAAGTCAAGAGGTTATGACTTGATATTGCTCATTCTCATACAAGTCAAGAACTGGAAGTGTGGATTCTATCTGATTAATTCCCTGGTCCTTCTGAGATGACTAATGGTTACTCACCAAACAAAAAAATTGTATTACCAGATCATTTTTGATGCTGTTATCTGCAATGGAGGAAGAAATGGGGCCATTTCTAGATGCAATGGAATTTCATTCAGCCTAGAAGTGAGGCTCGCCAGTCTGTAGCTAAGATAGAAGAGAGGAAAGAAGAGAGGAAGACTTTCAGGAAAAACTTAACATTTCAACAGAAATTTTACAGTTTTTATTTCACCAAAATTTTGCAACAGAAAAACCTATCATTTCTCCTGCTATGTCTTTGAATGTGAAATAGAAATTTACACGAAGGTAATCTGATATTCCTTAAAATACCAAAATGTTGATATAAATAGACTTTTCCAGGAAACATAAAAGTACTGGCCAAATGTTAACCACAATATTGAAACAAGATTAGACAGCAGTGAATATTTATATTTTTTAAGATATGAGGCTCTAATCTTACATGGGTAATTTCACTCAGGATATTTTAATTGCTAAAGTGAAAGGCTGAGGTGTAATTTTGGCTTTTTAACTCACTGGCAAGGAAAGAAAAGTTGCCAAGATTTCCAGTGAGATGCAGTTAAAAGTATTTGTCTTTTTTATACACTTAATCATAATCTTTACAGTTTCTATAAAATAGTCGATTGATTCCATAAATTAACAAAATGATAACATGATGGGGAGAGAAGGGAGAGGGTGTAGGTTAGTAGGAAATTCTTACTAATGTGATATTCAGCCACCTTTGTTTGTCATATATACATATACAGGGGAAAAATTTTCCTAGATTAAGTCTGAAAAATCTACTACAATAGTCCCAGGGATACAATTAGCCTGCTCAGCCTAAATCAAGGAAAATAATCCTGAGCTGAATGTCTCTCACTCTCTTCCACTAGCAAAAGAGGTACTAGAATAAAACTGAGATGAGAAAAAAGTGAAGTATCAAATAAAACCAAAGGAGATATATTGTGAAAAAAAAAATCCAAATGTATATTCTAAAGAGCTATTTGGATGAAAGACTTGAGATAAAGCTACTTATTCCTTCTCAGTTTCTCCCCCTTTCCTGTTTGGCTCCACTATAAAGCAATAAACACCATCTGGTTTTGGAATTTTCTGCTGCTTTGCCCATGGTGCTTCTTCTATGAAATTTCCCTTGGGCCAGAATTTGCTGAGCAACCTTATCTTCCCAGAAGTTACCGGTTTTAGGAGGGATTCAGCACCACAAAATCTCAAATTCCTATCAAGTCTTTCTGCCTGTTGACGTGTACCTGGATCTCATTGACTTGCCCTCCTCTCAGAGGGCTACTCGAAGGATCTCAATTGTTCCACATCATTTTAGACCCAAGACAAGCACCTCCAGAGGATTTTAGACCAAAGATAAACCCCTCCAGAGCTTGGGTCTGCACCCACCATTTCTTGCCTTTCTCTTTCCCTCCTCTCATTTCCCAAATGAGGTAGGTAGGGTTGGATTTCACAGGTTTTCCCCTGCCATGAGAAGGGGACCTGCTTTTCCAGAGTCCTCACAAATCGCTGCCCTCAACCCCTGGCTGAGACACAGACACAGAGTTGAACCTCTGTGGCCAGTGCTGTACCTGACACCAAATCCTCTCTGAACATAGGATGACATGTCCCCACTTCCAAGTGACAACATCCTCCTGCCATCCATCTGCAGCACACCCAGAGAAATTGAGGCTGCCAGGTGAGACTCTTTGCCTTGCTGATCTCATGAAAAATGTCCCCTGGTTGTCTGAACTGTGATCTGAGCTTGCTCACCCAGGAGCTACAAGCACCTGACATCAGATGCAGTGTGAGCAGAAGGGAAACACGCAGCTGGAGGCACCAGCAGCAGGGCATCTCTTTCCAGGAGAATGTGGCTAATTTGATAATATGCAATACAAAATTTTACTGTAGGTAGTGTATTCTCTGCAAAATATTTTCTGGGAGACATGCCAGAAATACTTTGTAGGATATCATCTAACTGCAGATTTTCCTTCTATATTAACTTCAATAGAGCATTTGCACAGTAAAATGAGCTAGAGCTACCCTTCCCACAGGGTAACACAGACCCCCCTCAGTCCTGGAATAAATGTTAGAGGAGTATCTGTGTTGCCTTTATCTAACACATGAATTAACTCAAATGATCTGGCAATCAGTTAAATTTGGAAGAAAAATTCTCATCTGCACATGCCCTCAGCAAAGATCAGGTTTCTTTTTTTGTCTGATCTCTCTCTCTCTGCTCTTTAAACTCCTCCACGAGAAAGTGTATCACCCTTTAGCTGTTCCCCATACACAGCCTGCTGCTGGCATGCAACCAGTAAAACTCCAACCCATAACAACATCAAGGAACAATTGCTGCTCCTGCTATCACAAGAATTCTGTTCAACTTTTGGTGTGGGTGGCTCAAGAACAATCTTTACAACAGATCACCCAGGCCAATGAAAAATTCACTTTCAGGGCTACAGATGAAGAAACCATAGAGGGATGAAAAATGCCACCCAAACACCTCTGAGGAATTATTTTCATTATGTGGTGATTTACTTGTAATATCATTAAAGAAATTACTGTTTACAAGCGGCCTTATATCTTTAAAATATTTCTAACTAATACATATTGAAGGCTTCCTCACATGCATACCACCATTGTCTCTTGGGTTTAATACATTATCAACTGTGGAAAACTATGGAGATACTGAAAACATCAAACAAGCTATTCATTTTGTGATTATGAAAATGAGTAGATTGTAGCTTGTTTCCTGGAACAGCTTCTCCTGGGGAAGATGAACACAGTGCTTGGAAAATGTTTAAAAAACAGAAAACAATTAAAACAAACAAAACAAGCAAAACCAAACAACAAATGACAAAAATAAACAAACAAACCCACAAACTTGTTATTCACTGAGTGACCAAAGCAACAAGTCCCTAATTATCACCCCAGACATCTAAATATGTACAGAACAGACAAAAAGATTTTACAAATCCACAAACAGAACCAAAAAAATAAGCAAAATGAAACTCTGGAGCTGGAATTCACAAAAGCTGATGTGTATCTACCAAAGTATATGTCTGTATCTGGGCAGGTCACCTGAAGATGTCTTTACATGTAGCAAAGCATTAGACAAACAAATTAATGAAGATGGTGACACAATTTACCTCATTAGTTTCCTACATTCTTAATTGCATCTTTCCACTTCTATTAACTGCTTTGACTAGATCTCCCTTGGCTATATTAGATGTTCATTATGTGGAGATCTAAAAATCATGGACCTCGCCCTGATCTGCGAGATGTTCTTAGCTCTCTAATACTAGAGGACTTTCACTGTGGTCCAAACATAATAAAGTTCACTTTCACATCTTTATTTAATCTGAACCTTTCCCACACTGGAAAATTTTATTGAAATGCTCAGTTGAGGGCCCTTCTAATCCATACATAACCATTTGAGAACCAGTGTGTACAAATATTTAAATATTATTCATGTCAGTGTGCCTAAATAAGATTTATGTGCCTGAGAATTCTTTATTAAAATTGTGATTTAGGGGTACATGACACATAGTGACACGCCAGCTCATCAACTACTAATCCAGCTGCTCATAAATCACCTCTTCGAAAGTGAACCAGAAGAGCACAGGAAGAGTTTACTTCAAATACCTATTGGCTCAGGAAGTACAAACTCCATGCTGGTAGAGCATGAGTACATTTAAGAGATTAAATTATTTGCCTCTATCCCATAGTTTAAGACAGCTGAAGAAAACAAAAACAAACATACAAACAAAAAACCCAAACCACCCTTATGATGCCGTGTGTATATCATAAAGATGATTGTCTAGAAACCTTCCTGCTGTCCTGATGTCTGCAATGGGCCTGTCCAAGTGATCCTGGCAAAAGGGGCAGTGGCCACTCCACCTCAATCTGCCTGTGGACAAGGTCCAAATTCCACAGAGAACCCGAACAGGAACAATCAGAGGGCTGGGCTATCTGTACAGGGATCAACCTCCTTACCTCCTCACCTCTGCCTCCTACTTTTGGTTGAATGCAGACTTTGTCTCCCTTCTCAGGGCGTAAGCTGTGCCTTTCTTTATCAGCATGATGTTAGTGACCCCCGTGAGCAACTCCCTTGATGGTGCACACTAAATATTGCATAAGAGAGCAATAAATCACGGTGCTGTTTAACGGTGACCGCAGGTTTCCCTCCATACTTACCAGAAGCAAAGGTGCAGGAAAAAATAACAACACAAATACACACAAATAAAACTGAAAATTCAGAAGCTGGATATTGCCATCTGGGTCAAATGAAATTTTTCCACAAATTTCCTGTACCTATTTGGGTGTGTGGCCAAGCTCACCTTATCCTCCTCTTCTCACCAGCAAAGCAGAGCAGCACTTCCCTGTACAAGGTTGCATACATCAAAGATTGTGATATACCCACATATTTTGGCAATAAAGTTGTAGCAGTATCTCAGGTAGATAAAATCTCCTGCAAACAAAATACTGGATTCTTTTAAAAGAGTAACTTTTTTTTTTTCAGTTCAATCAAGCTAAAAGAACAATGTTCATTATACAAACAGGTTTTCTGATGTAATTACCAAGGTTTCAAAGTCCCCTCCTGTACTTAACACTCAGGGTTATGGAACTTGTTGCCAAGCAATTACCCCTTAGATTTGCTTTAATCCAAGCCGATCATTTCCCAGAGCTGATCATTACTGCAGACTTTAATTGCCTTTGTTGGCTTGTATGTTCCTGGAGCTCAAACAGAGCAGATTAACAGGAGGCTGCCAGCCACAAAACCCTTTGAAAAAAAGGCGGGAAGATGACTTAAGAGCCTCACAGAGTACGTTATTTCAAGGACTTCCCAGAAATTGTGGTTCACACCTATATTAACCTCAGAAAAGGTCTGCAGGAGTTATATCCTGATCTCTCTGCTATCAGTTTTACAGTGGTACCAGCCATCTGTGTTGTACGGAGTTGCAGGCAGGAAAGTCAGTAAGGAATTGGAAGAACAGTGACTGAATTAAGCAGAAAGAAGGATAAGAACATTATCTGTGGATAGAGCAGTATGCAAGGCAACCGAGATATCCAGTGCATGTAAATCTCAAGCCCATGTCAATAGGGCAGAGTGTCGCACACTATCACTCCTGCGTGGTTTGGGTTTGCAGGTCACTAGGAAAGAAGGGCACTCTCATTCCTACTCCAAACATGCAACCTGGTTCCCATCGCTGCAGATCATGTCGTTTATCTAAAGGAAGCTGCCAGGTGCAGAAGGAAGCTGGATTGAGTATGTGATAAAAGAGATCTTTTCCTCCAATAACATGGTTTATCTATTAAGTGAAGCTGCTTTTAGAAGAGGCTCAGTGCGTTTTCAACATCCCCCCTGGTAACGAGGTTAATGCACTCGATACTGCTGATACTGTGGAGTATTCATCAGGACCATCTTCATTTAAACACCACATATATTTGCAGCCATTCAGGACTTTGCCATCTAACTCAAACTCACAAAAATTTCTGGTTTTCAGTTTGTTTCCCACATGAGCATATAAACCCTTTCTACATTTGCTACTTTTAACACAGATTCAGGTTAATACAAAAGAGAGGGAAAATTTGTCCACACCATACATTTTTCTTCCCTCCCACACCATCGTTATCTCTTTTTCTTTGTAGCTCAGTAACACCGAGAAGCTTTGGCAGCACACCAGAGGTTGCGCCAGCTCTCGACATTATACAGCTACATGGCAGTCTCAGGCTCAATTAGGGTGGTCTCACAAACCCAAAGAAAAGCAGGGCCAGTGCATATCTATGCTTGGAAATGAGCAAAATATGGAAAGAAGGAAGTGAAGGAAACCAAATATCATATAAAAATATGATGAGCAATAGCTGGATTTATGGAAAGTTAGCGGTGACAGAGCATCAGAGGGTGACAAGGGTGACATGATGGGGACAACATTTGTGTCGTTTATGTGGCAGGAACATGTTGCTACAGCCACCAAACAATTATCAGACATAGTGCATGTTTACACACAGCTGTTCCATGACAAGAACAGACTGTATAGGAAGAGAAAGAAAAAGAGCTAACTTCGTGGGAATTTGATATTGCAGTGCATGACCAGCATACAGGGAGCCCAGTACACAGTGATAATCTTTAGATGTTTGGGAACAAACTTTTTAGCAGGGCCTGTTGTGATAGGACAAAGGGTAGTGGTTTTAAACTGCAGGAGGGTCAATTTAGACTAGGTATAAGAATTTTTTTTTTTTACAATAAGGGTGGTAAAGCACTGGAACAGGTTGCTCAGAAAGGTGGTAAATACCCCATCCCTGGACATATTTAAAGTCAGATGGGATGGGGCTCCAAGCAACCTGATGGCAGGGGTGTTGGACTAGATGATCTCTAAAGGTCCCTTCCAAACCAAATTATTTTATGATTCTGTGGTCTGAACTCATGCAGAATAATTTCTTAAGAATCCCAGAAGAGGTACCCACCACAATCTCAGGATAAAGGCCTGGAGAGAGAAGCACATCCTTACAGTCCCGTTCAAAGCAGCCTGATGTGCTCTGCATGGGGAGAGGCTGTAAGAGCCAGTGATCCAAAGTCCTTCTCTTTCCTCCTTCCTTGTCTAGATAAATAGATATTCCCTATCTATGAGAACAAACGGGCTTGTTCAACAAGAAGGTGCAATTGTGCTGTGATACTCTCCAGAACAACAGACATTTAGCATGTAGCTTCTACCTTGAAAATTATTTAAACTGAGCAAAATGGGAAATGAAAAAATAAGGGTTTGCACACCTTCACTTGCTCTTTTGGGAGAAAAACCAAAAGACTATGATAAAAAGGAAATTTGAGAAATGCAAATAAAACGGAGTGGAGACCATTACCCCTAAAACAGAATATTTTAACTGAGAAATTTTTTATGTGGAGATAGAAGGTCCCAAGCTGATGCTGCATGGGACAAGACTATCATACAAGGAGAACAAGAGAACCTGAAATAATAGGGATGGACTGGAATACAATAGTATAAATGTGTTGCCTTGATTTTCACAGTTCTTCAATGTTTTTAATTCTGTAGACAGAGTTCTCACGCACTTTCTGTAAACATATGCCATGTTATGCTAACCGACCTGGATGTTTTCATTCTTTCTCCTAAGGCGGAGAAATTTGATGGATTTTTCCTTTGACCTATGTGGTTGAGGGGTGGTAATTTCACCCTCCAATCCATGGGGTTTTCTAAAAGTGTTTAAAATAAAGAAGTGGGCCCTTCGGCCCACATTTTGGCTCTTTGCTCTTTGATCCTGATACTGGCCTCTGTGTGTGTTCCTTCGTGTCCGCGTGCGACATAAATGCAAGGTTCCACTAATATTTGTCATGAATAGAGGCTAAGGAAAGAGAGAAAAAATACTTTGTGCATACAGTCAACAGAGAACTATAGGCAACCAATATGTTACAACTGTGAAAAAGGATAATGCAGTCCTAAACTGTTATGGGATGTGATATTTCAAGGCAAAAATGAAGCGGGATTAAAGCCACCATACCAAAACGCCAGATTATGTGTGCAATTCCAGCTGCGCGTTCTCAAAGCAAATGAAAATGGCAAGGGACAGGAAAACAAATACTTTTTTTGCTCACTCCAGTAAAACAGATTGTCAGGAATACAACTTTTTTCCTTATAACTGTAGGTCTGAACTAATGGAGTGAAAAAAGACATTTAAGCTGAAGGACTTTTTTGACTCAAGAGGGAATGGCATACACACCAGCCGTGAATACAGTCAGCTTCGAAATAGTAAGAAAAAAAAATCTGTCTATCAGAGAAATTAATCTCTAGAAATTTACACAGGAAAAACCCCAAAGCATAAACAGAATTATTGTGGAACTTGATAAATTTACTAAAAACATTTTTATGGCATATTTGCCTCCAACACAATGGGAACAGACTTAGTGAACCAGGAGGTGACTTTCTAATCTATGTCTGAAAAAAAAATTCATCCTTTGTAGAAGAAGGAAAATTCAAAATATAAATATCCTTGAGTCTACAGTTTGAACATTTACAAGAGTTTTAAATAATTTTAAGATTCTAAAGTTTCACCCATGGCTCATAACTTGTATATCACACATCTGTTTGGCTCTTAGGTTTTTATATGTAGTTTAAAGAGACATTTTCTCCTTTTGTGGGATTTGTTCCTTTTTGTTTGTGGGATCTTCCAAACACCAGATTAAAAGCATCTGCATCAAACATCCCTGCCAGCATTTAGTCCTTCTTTTGCCATAGAACAGGGTTTTGTCGGGTTCCCTCAGCTTGACAGCATTTTTATATCTGGGAACACAAACCAAGAAAAGCTTAGGGAAAATATAACAAGAAATAATAATACTCATTCTGGCCGGAGGAAAGTGCCAGAACTTGCTGCAGAAAATGACTGGTTTAGTGCTTATGTAGGCTTTTCCTGCCCAATTTAGAAGGACAGCCCCTAGAAAAAGTTGCTATGAGAAATATTTCCATAGAAGGGAGGCTACAAGTTAAGGGAGTAGGAAAGACAGAGGCAACTGCTCTGCAGAGCACACATCAGATTTTCTCTTCAATCAATATGCATCAATGAATTGGAAGTAACTTGCTGGAACTGTGCTAGCCAGGATGCACACAGCTCAGGGGCTCACCCACGTGTGAGGCTTGCCCTGACCCCGTGTTGATCTGGTGCTACCCAAGGTTGTTTCAGTGGATTTAAAGTCAAGGTGAGCAGATGTTCACAGGAAGCTGGGAAATTCACATTTGGATTGGACCCCTCCAACTCAACTTCACTTGCTATTTTGTCAAACACAGAACACCTAACCTGTGGGTCCTGATGCATATGGTCATATTTAAGGACAGGAGACAGAGATGTTATATATCTTCCTTTGCTCCAAAGTGTATCAACATGAACACCAGTACTCCTGAGAGCTGATTTCTGAGGCACCTGCAGCTTGTGGCTGAGTCTCACTGCTGCCCGTGACACAAGCTATGAGTGAAGCTTTCCCCTGTCTGAGGTGTCTACAGAAGCCCTCTCCAGGGTGAATTCTCTACTTCTCCCACAGATGAGGGCATGCACAGGATAATTTTTTTTAATCTAACCAACAGTTTTTACTACACTTAGAAGAACCTAGTTATGTTTACACTTTTGTTCCCTTCCACTATGACCAGAGTCATCAAACAGGTCCAAAATGTGCCAGCATAAGACATATGGACACATTTAAGCAGTGCATTCTAATATATTCATCTTTCTCTTTGAAAACAAGGCTAGGAAGCCTGTTCTAAAATCTATAAAATAAGGTAAAATACACAAGAGTATTTACTTTTCTTTTCAAGATTTGGGATACAAAGAGCTTTCCTTCCACTTTGTGGACTTCTCAGCCAGCTGATGGACACAGGATTAATAACTGCATTCACAAAAGCAGCAAGGTTTGGATTCATCCCATCTCATTCAGGCTGAAGACTCGGTCTGGACTTAGTGGAGACAGAAAAAGTCAGAATTGCCTCCCCATGACACTTTCCTCTCTATGCTGGTGGCAGAGAAACCCCAGAATTATTTTGGTCCTCATAACGTCAAGTGCTGACTCTGGCTGGAGCACTGGGTTCATCCCACCACAGCGTTTCCACTGACACAAATTGTTCTGGAATTGCTGCAAAAGCCTCTGAGAAAAAACTTCATGTAGGGCCCATAGCTGCTGCAGAGAGCTCTGGCTCTCTGAAATATAGGGGGATGGTGAAAAGGTTTGTGTTTCAGGAACTCTAAACAAGGGTGGCAACTGCATCATTTGTGCTGATGGCAACAGTTTGCCTCCTTTACAGCTGTTGCATAAGGAAAATAGCTACTGCCCACTCTGCAGTGTTTTGCCGTTTTTGCTGTGCCAAAGCAAGGTTTTATAAGTGTCTCCGTCTTTGCACATTAAATCCAGGGTGTGTAAGACAAAAAGATGTGGGGTTGGCGCAAAAAAAATACACATAGGATTTCTTAAGATAATTTTTCATTGTGTGTCAGAGAAAAGAGAACCAAAGGATATTTTATCTATAAGAGGACAGAATTTGACAAGCAAATTTTAGGCAGAAAAGTCTAATGTTTTTTCTACTTCCTTTGGCCTCAGGAAATGGAGAATCACTTTAAAGACAAATTGTGAGAGAACCCTTGAATTTCTTTTCCCATTTCAATTAAAATGGGTGCTCACTCATAGATATTTGAAATAAAAGCAACAATTTTGAACAGCACTCAGTCACAGAAATCAAGGGTTGGCTCAAAGAGGAAAGTTCATCAGTAGACAGAATGTTAGCACAGAATTTATGAAACCTGTTGCAGAACAGGAAGTTAAATACAAGCCTCCTATATGACCTTAAATTGTATTGCCTCTCTACCTTGCCTTTGCTTTTCACATGTACTTGGGGTGTTCCCATAGTCCAGTAAAAGCAAGCACTGGTCAGAGACATGGATTAAACAAAGCAAACTTCAAAACCAAGTGCAAAACCAACTTGGTTGAGATGAGGATTAATAAAGAAAAATAAGTGGATTATTTCAAGTTTCAGATTCTGCTATAAATATCGTGCACCAGTCTTTGGATGAGTACCTTGCCTTGCACATCGAAAACATTTGTGGGGCCAGACATTATCTAACGGGAGAAGGTGGATGAGGTCCTCTTCAGTGAGGAAAGTCTCTTGGGGAAGATGAAGCCAAGGGTATGAAATCAGAGGAAAAAATCCAAGGTGTCTTGTCAGATCTCAGTTCTGTCAGGTTTGAACAAGGGCATATGCAAAGACCTGTGCAGCTCTGCACCATCAAAGCCTACTGAATCAAATTCGCCACCTTGGCATTTCACAAACACTTTAATCCAACAGATGTCATACTTGATTGCATGTGCCTGTAACCTTCTCTAGCTAGAAATCTGTAACTTGGTTCCAGTTAATCTATCCATCTTTTTCCTTCCTCAGATTGGTGTTAGCTGGATGTTAGCTACAAACACCCCTTCCTGGCACAATTCTGTGTGTTTTAGTCATATGTTCCAGTATGAATGAGATGTTTGATATGTAAGTCATAAAAGAACTATCCCTCCAGAAAAAAGTCATTATCTGACACTGCACAAAGTACATGTCAAATTGCTCTTAAGTTTCAGTCATTTAAGGCTTTTAATTTCTGAATACAATTGTAAAAATGAAAGGTTTGTTAATCACACGGTTAAAAATCAGACAAACAAACACCATCAACAAACACATCTCCAACTGATCATGATTTCCACCTTCATCCAGTGACTGAACAGGTTTCTTCATTTCCACAGGACACAAGAATGGAAATTCTTTGGAAATGTTATAAATAGCTTTTCTACTTAATCTGTCATAATCTTGCTTTATTTTAGTAATCTACTGTTTACTCCTCTTTGCACTGGCAAATCAGGGGACCAAAATATATGTAATTATTTACATTAGTTTTAAATATCTCAGATAAAAAAGCTTCTCCTCCCTTAATATATATTTAATAAATCCATTTTTCCATCAACAGCTTCTGCTTTGGCTTCTATTTGAGACACCACCCTGTGCTCTGATGTAATACACTGCATTCACATGTTCATTTCCAGCCCAGCTCAAGCAATCGCCATGAGTGCTTTAGGAAGACAGACAGGCGGGTCCCTAAATTTGAGCTCATTTTCTGATTTCTTGCTATCAGTATCCCATAATCCTGCTTCATTTCCTGCTTCTGCTACCCAGTGCCAAATCATAGCTAATTTCAGGGCCTGACCATAAAACCTCATCTGCCCAGATGGATTCCTGCGCCTCTCTGGAGCCTGGCACCTCTGTTTGGCTCCCTGCTGGTGTGGAGATTTTTTTACAGCCATACAAAAGCCAGATTAGGGCTGATGACGATGAACTCCACAAGGCATTCTGTTCAACAGTAAAACCTCAGGCATGTTCACTAATACTCTGAAACAGCAAATTCATTTTCCGAAATAATATGGTGTTAGGTCTGCAGATTGCACTGATGCCACCAATACTTTCATCACTGAGTATTAAGATTTCTTTTTCTTTCCTTTAATCTTCAAAGATACAACTTTCCACCTGATAAAAATCAGCAAAGTACGTTGATAAGCACATCATCAGCTACGCCTTTAGATTAGGTTATATTTGATTTAACATTATTAATTATTCTGCTTTCCAGTGAGTAATCAGCCAAGTGATTGCCTACCCAAGCCATAGCAGAACATCCACACATATTGTGTAACCTGCAACTGTGGTAACCTGAGGGATTCCTCACAGTATAAAGATCTGGACAGGAAACTTGATGAGCTATGTAGGAATTTCTTCAATAGCTACAGACATCTGTAGGCCAACATCTGGACACCACGTGCAGGTTTAGGATGTACAAGAACCAAAGTAGAAAGAATATAGTACTGTCTTGAGTACATTTTAACTTCAGTAGCCTTCATCCCTTCTGGGCAATAAAATGGTTGAGTTGGAGTACAGATTAGGGCAGGAGAAGAACCTAAAGATGAGCACAAAAAGACAGAATCTCTGCTAATATAAAGAGCTCCACTGAAGCAAAAATATAAGAAACTGTGGTCAAAGGAATTACAAAACTATGTGCCAACCAAGCCTGCAGTCAGGAGAGTCTTGTAAGCACACAAAGACACCAAATATTTCTTCATAAATTTAAAGCCAGACAGCCCCATTTAAAAGATTAAGCCTAGCCTCTTGCATGACATTCTCCGTTAAACCATACACTACACTCTTGGGTTGAGTGTAGGAGTTTAGGTTTGACTAAAGCTGATCTTGCAAAAATGCATTCTTGATTTGAAACATCAAGAAACGCAAGATCCAGTACTTTCCTTTAGGACTCTACCCCACACTAAAAAAAAATTTGAAAATAAAAGAAATCACCCCAAATAAAATCCAAAACAAAACAAAACAAAACAAAAAAGTTATTTTTGTGGCAAAATTTTCTTTCAGCTTAGAGCCTTTGTTTCTGATTAAGTCTTTCTGTGCTAGACTGAGCAGAGTTCAACAAACAGTATTTTCTCTACTGAAAGTATTTCTGTTTCACAGTGAAGTCATCCCTGTATCTTTCTTGCTAGGCAGATGAGTATCCTTAGGTTTCTCTGTTATTTCTGCTTAGAAGAAAGAGTTTGCTAACGAGATTGAAATTACAGCTAATGATTACAGTTTGTCCCTAAAAGTGAGTAAATTAAATAAGTCAATCAGTAAAACTGACAAATTTTTAAAGGTGAAAAGTGGCAAATAAGAGACAAATTCTGATAAAAACATCAACGAAGACATACAAGGGGAAATTTCCTTGTGGTCTGTTACCCAACCATTAGATGTCCCCATGTGCCATCAGGACAGGACACTGGCCAGGCAAACAAAAGGGACTAAACAGCCACACAAGCCTGTGGGTTTGTAGCATTCACTATGCGTGTGTGTTTCATCCACATTTACTGCTTGAAAGCAACAATGATTTTCCGAATGTTGGTAATAACTGAATGGTTCCACAGGGAAGATTCCAAAGCTGCAGTGACTAAGAAAAAGCTCACTCAGGTTTTTATTCAAACAGCCAGAGGTTGAACCTTACTTATTAAAGCCAGTGGTCTCTGTACAAAGAAAGAAGGTTAGAGTAGACAACACAGGCCAAGTTATTGATGGATATTTATTTACCTACAGATCAGATCTAATCATTTGGTTCTCCCGCACTAGTGGCCAAACTGCATCTCCCCACCAGAACCACATATGAGTTTAGAAAGCAAACAAGGTAAGACCACATCTTCAGCTGCTGTAAACTAAAATTAGTCAATCGCTACCTTCATCTCAAACACTAGTGACTGGAGCAGTTACTGCTCACAGAGATTGCCAGCCCAGCCACTGGGGCAGCCCATCAAAATGACCCACAGACACTGAAGTCTACAGAAAGGCACGTAAAAGTAAACTTTGGTTTGGACTTTGAGCATTGTAGTTCAAGATCAGCTTCACCAACATTTCAGCAAGATGCTGACCACCAGGAGAGAGATGGGGATGAGAGCTAGATGCAATAACTGCCTGAGTAATCTCAATTCAACCTACCTGTGCTCACGAGTGACGTCCTCCCTTCAGTGACAAGCACAAATATATTCAATGACATTTTTAGATGAAGAGCAGGTGCTTGAGAACCATTGTTTTACCTTTATTTATCTCTTACTTTAGTTAGCTGAATGCTGAACTTGCAAGTCTAGTTCATCTCCTGAAAAACCCAACTTTGTGCTTACTATGAGCAAAGCACTGTAGTGTTCTAACCAATACTTACTCTTTTGTTCACAAAATCATTTCAGTTACTAAAACAAGCATAAGAACATGGTATCCTTTTCAGTCCTACTAACTATCAACATTTCCTATGCTTCAACAGATAATCACACGCACACACACTAAAAAAATAAAAACCATTAAGGAATGCAGTGATAACCAAAGGATCATTTCTAGATTTACTTAGTCAACACACAGGAACATGGAGACACTCCCCTTTTCATTAACTGAGAAGCCAGCTTGGAGATGGCACAGGGAGTTTCACAACACTTCCTTTCTGACAGATGAAAGGCTGCAGATTATTCAGTAGTGAAGATGAGCCAGGGGAAGACAGGAACATCCAGGATGACAAGGCTGTCCACACCCACTAGCAATTTTTAACCAGAGGACTGAGGTACAAGCAAATATGTGCCACCTAAATCTGTAAAACTATTTCTTTTAGATGTTCAATGACAAGACTGCAAAGGCTGCAGAGAATTTGCTAGGAGCCCATTTGAAAAGCCACCACCCACCAATGGGCTGACATTTCAATAGAGATGTGGATGGGGTTGGCCGAAGTGCTTTCAGCTGGAGTGGAGTCAAGACCCTGCACACTTAAGGAAAAGTTTCTTGAGGTATTTGAGGACACTGAGTTTTTCTATGTCTCCATTGCTGTGCAAGACATTAGGCACTATATGCTTTACTTGGAAAAAAACATTCATTTCATGGCAATAATGAATGTACAGTCAAATATGCCTTCACTCCACCACACACATGCCTCCCAGTCCCCCATGCTAACCAGCAGGACTACAAGCAGGAGCATATGCTCTTCCTTTCTCCCCCATCTTTCTTTCCCTCCTTAGTGACAGAAGGTACTTCCACTGGCAGATCTGGAGCAGTAAGTTTCAGACATGCTTGGCTCATACCACAAGTGGTTAACCAAGACATCAATAAACTACTCAGCAGAGGACTCCAGGGACTTACCTCCGCCGAGTTCTCCCTTGCGGCTGGATTCCAGCAATGTGAAGCCAGCTGCTGGCTCCAGGTCCGCTAGGAGATGGCTGCAGCCCCACACCCATTCCCTGGCTCCCTGCAGGCTGCACACAGAGGTTTTGGCTCTGGGGCCCCAGCACACGCTGCCTCCTCCTCGTTTGCTTTGGCCACTCTCAGACAGCTGGCCTGAATCTTCCCTTGTTGCTCTGGCAATAATGGCTTGAGGAGCGCAGGGTCAAGGCAGGCCAGGAGACCTGGATGGCTCTGGCTGGAATAATAAGGGATTTGTTCAGCCAACAACAGGCAGCAGGTTTGACTCTTTTCCCAGGACTGGGGACATAGTAGGAAAGGTCTGAGGTTTTGACTACAGGGCTACAGCAGGCAATTCAAAAACTCTTCCCGTAGATGCACTTTTTATGGGCCAAAAAAGTCCATATAAAAGGAATTTCTGCCAGGAGCATTTCTTCCAGGTCTCCAAGCAGAATAGCAAAGCACTTCTGTGAGGGGATAAGGACATGCGCACAACACTTTGGGTCAGTCTTGCAGCATTGCCTGAGACCCCAGAGCCCTGCAGGGGTTTGATACACAGCAAAAGCGACCCTGGCCACCAGTCAACGCAAAAGGAACAAGGCCGGGGTTGTGCAGTGCTGGGGTCAGTGTCACACCATGGAACCAGGGCAGCCCCAACCCTCTTGGTTGCACTCCAGTGTGAATCCAGTCCCTTTGGAGACCTATGAGCAAGGATGACTGATACACCAGAACACAGCACACTGAGCTAACTGGGGAGGTAAATTCTGCTGTTCACCTCCCTGTAAGCATGACTACTGACTCCCAGAGATGGAGGAACTCTCTTCTCGCCCTCCTGGCTGGTGTGTTCCCAGCCTCCTCCCAGTTGTCCCCCTCCTGCAGTTTGGGAGCACCTTAGATCAATGCAGAGGTCACTTCACTGAACTGAAGTGCCCAGGGAGCCTCCTCCTAGAAAGTCAAGAAAGGTTTCAGTAGCTGGAGTGGAAATGTGATAAACTTGACCTTGAAACAAGATGCCATTTCCTGGGGGTAAGAATGATTAAACACTGGAACAGTTTGCCAAGTGAGAGGAGGATTCACTTAGATCCTTTACAACAAGATTAGATCTCTTTATCAAACCTATGACTTAATCCCATTTCTGGGGAGTTCTACAGTCTAAGTGAGCCAGAGGGGAAAGGGGGGTGAAATTTGCTAATCACTGCCTCCTTCTTAACCTGGAGTCCATGTGTCTCTGAACATACCATAACTAATGGCAGTCGTGGTGCAACAAGACCAGAAAGATTTACTCCTTCCTACAGCACACCCTGCTTTAAAAAAAATAAAACAAAAGAGAGAAGAAAACAGTGAGAAGAATGTTGGAGGACCCACAGATTTCTGATTTCTCTAACCATACATGTGAGGTTTCAGAAGTCAGATAATTTGACTAGCAGCGCTGGAAGACTCTCTTCCACCGAGTCTCCTATGGATGTGAGGTCACCCTTGAGAGTACCTAATCTGGTTTCCAAGCACTGCATCTCCTAATCCTGATACAACCGGTAGCTCTCCCCAGTGAGCTACAGTGGCCCTCGAGGTCCCACTGCAAGAATGAGGTCAGGTCACTTTGCTGCCAGTGTCTGGGATAAGACATGAGGTGAGCAAGTGAGAGACTCTCCCAGATAATTCATGAGACTTGACAAGTCTAAACGTAGCCAAGTAGGTTTTAGACCTTCCAGCAATTCCCTTCCAGCAAGCTGATTTCCATCAGAGGTGACACAGCTAATCTCTTCTCCCCTATGCCCTTCAGGGAAGAGAAGTGGAAACGGAGCTTGGTCTACAGAGTAGTTCATGTCATGGCTAACAGCGCCTACTGCTTTTGGCCTCTCTGTCCTGTGCCTGGCCTTCACAATCTTCTTTGCCGAAAACACATCAGCTCATCCACCAAACAAGACTGAAAATGAAGACAGAAGAGGCAAATTAGAAATTTCCTAGTCAGCAATCCCTGCAAGAATTATTCTTTTTCAGGCAGTGTAAAATATCCTAAAACTCTAAATCTTGTAATATATCAGACCAATAATTGTTTATGTTTGTGGCGTTGCTACAGCATCCATACCAGCACTAATCTCGCTATGAATGGTTCACAGATTTTAAGGTCAGATGTTTGGGATCATCCAGGAAGTATAACACAAACCGCTGAATTCCAGCCAGAATTTCACCCACATCAATCCCATACATTCACTTGGGCAGATTGCTTGGAAACACCTTCTTTCAGCTCAGTGAGATCTTTGATTTATATACAGATGGTTCCTTTCTATTTCTTTGAAAATGATGGCTAAGATTAGAGGAAAACAGGAGACAACAACAACAACAAAACCATTTCCATCGATGCAAGTCCCACCCCAAAAAATGAGTGAGGAATTCTGAGTAATTTGCACCAAAGACACTCACATTTTCTTCAAACTGCCATGAAATGGAAAATACCAGGTGACAGCTCCATACTGGAGATGCTTCAGCACTCCGTGGGCTTATATAAAAAGCCAAAATACATATAAAAGTCTAATGTGCCTTCAAAATTACCTCATCTTTTATTTAGAGGTTATTTCACCCTTGTCGTCCTTTATTGCTCTTTATATGAGTAAAGTGGGGAGGCTGGACAAAACTGAGGAAGTTTAGGTTACTAAGTGGAACTAGAGTTTATGGTCAAAGTCAGGGTCTGGAGGAAGGATTCCTTGTCGCTACTCCCACAGCCAACCCACCTCTGCTTTGCAGTCAGCTTTGTTTAGGTGCTTCTTCCCAGCTCCAGCCCCCACCCTCTGCTTGGTGATAAGGCTGTCTAGTAAAAGAGGAAAACACAAACAGAAAGCTATGGAGGGCAGCAGCATGAGGGATAAAAATAGCAGTGGGGCTTTTTGTAGTGTCATCCTTTGTACCATTAGAGTGAAAATTCTGGCAGCATTTCTATTTCATGGGATTGGTATCTCCAAGGAGGAGAAACACATATATGCCCTTCTCCAAAAAAAAAAAAAAATTAAAATAATGCAATAGGCTGAGCTTTGGCCATGTCAGTGACATGAGTTAGAAATCAGCTAGAACTGCTGAAATACAACACTCAGGAAAACAGCGGAAAACCCCTCCTGGAGCACAGGGTGATGGAGGATGCAGGAGAGAAGTCACAGCTCCAACCTGCTTGACAGCCTGAGCTCACACTGTTCTCTCCATCTTTTTGTTGTCCCCCCTCCACCCCTTACCTATTGTGAGGCTCTTTGGAGCAGGCTGCCTCTACCTCTGCAGCACCTGGAAGACCGATGGTGATCTCTAGGCTCTACCATAACATAAATAGTGAGACTCCAGTCAGCTCCAAAGTCCACATATCTCACCAGCTGCTAAAAAGTTATAAAATCTTACTTGGGGAAAAAAAGAAAAAGGAGCTATTAATTTTAAAAAATTAGTAGCAGTAGTAGATCTGCAGCTTCTATTTTCCCATTTAAAACAGAAGTAGTGCTGAAGAGCAAGATGGAGTATTCAAGGAAAGAAATGCCAATATTAGTTTTTCTTCCTCTCCAGAAAATTCTTGGTATCTCTCCTATTCTTTCTGGTATAGATTATCCCTAAACCTATTTGGATTAAGACAACATTTGCACAGAGATTGTCTCCTAATGGTTGCTAACACTGGGTGTCTTCCAAGACCAGATCCCAGACCCCTGTCTGCAATTCCCACTCTGCTCCAGCATTTCTATTGTATTCTGTTCCTCTGAAGGTCTTTTCCAACAACTGTTATAAGGTAATCTGCCAGTGATATCATTGATGCTCCCCTCCTCATCTGGCCAGATTTGGAAAACTTTCTGCAAGCTGCTGAGCAAGCAGCCTTTGCTGGCTCCTGTCTCCTAAATCCTAAATTACTGAAAAAAAACTCCAAAAAAAAGCCCACCTCTAGATCCAGACATCCTCCAAGCTCTGACTTTCAGGAAAAGTGAATTACGCAGTGAATTCAACTCCCAAAATTTCTGTTGGGATATAATTTAAATGCAAACATTTAGCTTTCAGGCTTACAGTATTCCTAAGTGGCACCAAATCAAATGTTCTCTGAAGCTGACTGAGAACTGAATTGGTCCCTTCAGGTAGATGTTCTTCTGTTTACTTTAGAGGATGACACTGACGTAGCTTTACTCAGTAACTAATCAATAATTTAATTTTGATCCCTAACTAAATGAAGCTCGATAAATATCAGACACTTTTAAATTGGGTTTAATTAGTGTTTATGCATGTATTCCAGGGCTCTGATTCACAAACTGTGGCAACTCCACAATTAATCTTGTCTTTGTGCTAGAAGATTCTTACCCATGCCCGTGTTGGAAGCAGCAGATGGTCCTGAGACACGCAGGGTTTTGGTGCCCTCGTCCTAACGGGAAGTAATTTCATAAACCTTATCACGATGTTGGTGTTCAAAGAGAGCGATGTAGGTGATGTGGAGGGGGAGAAAGGGACATCAAAGCGGCAGCTGGGGAGGGGCCTGGCTTTGAATTTCCAACTGTGGGTTAGAGGCAGCTCAGGAACAGCTGATGAGAGTGATGAGCAGCGCAGAAAGACGTCAGCACAGGGAGAGATGGAAGAGATTGCATCTGTTTCCTTCAGAGACTATGCAAACAGGGAGTGACATAGTGCCAGCGTGTAAAAAATTAATGGTCTAGAGAAGTTATGTCTACCAACACACAAGAGCTCCTAGCACACCAGAGACAATTGCAGTTCAGCAGATGGATACGTTAAGAGTAAAACCACCTGCAGATCTCATTCTTACCATTGGTCAACAACAGAACAGCAGAAAAGAATCTGAGCCATGGTAGACCAGCTTCCAGCTGGTCTCAAAGAGAAGAGTGCCCTGCTCTTTCTTTCTGTGGAGAAAGAAGGCTTAATTCCCTAAGCACAAGCCATGCCATGCCTCTCACCCTCTGGGCTGGAGCAGGTCCCAGCCTGCTTCGTGTGCCAGCACAGGCACAGCCAGTCAGGTGAAGAAATTAGCAGGAATCCAAATGGTGCAAGATCCTTATCAGAACCCCGCATTGCACTGAATGGGAAAGGAAAACACATCAGCAGAAGCCAACCACGTGTTGGTAGAGATTACATAGAAACACTCTAGGGATATGTTATTCCTGACCCTTCCCTACTCTTCTTCCAAAGTCACTGGTGTCGAGGTTTGGCAAATCCTTAGGCTGTCACTGTGGCCCTCAGGCTCTGGTGCCCCAAAAGCGATGTTTACAACAACCACCACCTCTCAATGGAAATCATCACAACCCCACCAGCTAAAGGGCTCCGCCACCTTACAGCTTTCCTAGATGTAAACACACATACATAGCGCACACTGGACTGCTCTGGGAAAACCAGATCCCATGGGCAAAGGAAGATGCACTCCTAAACATGCAGTTTTGCCAGTGTAACCACACTGGCCCTTAGGATGTCTGCCTGGAAATTTGTGGTGCTGGAAGTCCATGCTTCTTCATGCCCTGACATAATGAGGGTGTGCATTTATCTATCATACTTCATTTTAAATAAATATCAATATTTTTTCCCCTGGGCTCTCCTTTCTTGTTTTGTCAAGAGCAATGATTGTGTCATAGCCAACATTATGATGCAAAATTAGAGGGAAGAAAATGCCTTAGAAAGGTGGCATCATCTGAATAGATGTGATGGCTGCTTGCATTAGCTCAAATACCTTTCTCCCTGAAGTCTGACCCTAGGTGTAAATCGGAAAAGCCTGACGGAACATAAAAAGAAGTACTACCCTGTTGACCCAGTTTTCATAGAGAGCAGTGTGTATAATTATTTTGGCCACCTGCAGCTGATAAACCAATCCAGTGTGAGGTTAAAAATTATCCAGGCATTTACTGGTGACACAGCAGTATGCTAGAAACCAGCACAGCAAACCTGCTCAGCCACACTCTGCTGGAGAGAGGTGTGGTGAGGCATGAGCCAGGACTGAGATAGCTCTGCTGGCAGATGTCCTCAGCACAGAGAAAGCTCTACAGAATTCTGCTTAGGCGGTTTATATCATTCAGGAAGGGTAAAAATAAGTGACATCACAAATACCTTATTTTGCGAGAAGATAGGAGCTGCACAAGGGCTGTGTGTATGGTGCTCCAGCCTGCAGGAATATCAGTAGTTTTCAGCAGTAAATAAAGCACTCTTGGAACTACTGCATTGCTGCAGGAAAACCACTCCCTGTGGGAAAAGTTATGCTACTAAAACTGCAATTCTTTTTCCTATAAATAGCATCAGTGCCAATGTTTTCTGCCAGAAAAGCTGTGACAGTGAAAGTGCCCCTTCTGCAGGCCCCAGCAGATGCCGGTGTGCTGGCAGAAGTCCTCAGCAGGAACGGGGAGGAATTTGCTGAGAGAGCATCCTCTGTGTCTGTGCTGATGACGCCACTCCTGGACATTGCCAGGCTACAATCAGGGATTGCAGTGATGAGCTCCAGCAGTTCAGGTTCACACAGCATGCTTTCCCCAGAGATGAGGCTGGTGCTCCAGGCAGCAGAGCAGCACAGGTTAGGCACTCCGATGTGAACATGACCTCCAGATGTTCAGTGGGTTCTGCAGCCCTGGGAAAAAGGTTCCTGAAAAATCCAGCATGGAGCAAATCTAGCCCCTCACAAACCACTTACTCATCACCTCCTTTTGAGAAGAACTAGAAGAATTATTTATAAATATAAAAATATAGTTTTGGGTAGAGTACATAACCTTCTTAGACCACCCAGCTGGGGTGTGAGAGACAAGGGTTTATATGCTTTCATTTTTCATAACTAAAACATATTTCTCTTTTTCTTTTCTTTTTTTTTTTTTTTGGCATTTGATGTGTTACAGAGCCTCAGTGAATACCCAGAAAAAAATAGTGATATAGCTGTTACTAATTGTTCTAAAATTAAGTGACCTACTTGGGAAAGCATTTTCCCTGTAACTTAATGCAGGAGTGCAAATGGATATAATTATATAGGCATAACTTCCTATTCTGTCTTGGTTTTGTTTATGTCATTTGGGAAGGGATTTAAATTCAGCTCAAACATTCCCATTTCTATAGGAAAAAAAGGTGAGATTCTTAAGATAAATTATAGTTATATTACACAGTCTAAAACATTGGTATTAATGGTGATTGTATAATGCACCATATAAAAAAACCTAATTCCCGTATCTTCCATTACAGTTTATATCCTGATTTCATGCAAAATTAGAGTAAGCTATTAATAGCAGTGGACTTCCTAAAGATTTACTCTAGATTAGAAGATTCTCATCTGCTGTTAGCATGGAAACTGTAAATATTACTTGAATACAAACACAACTGAACTGTAAACCAGCTCATTACATCTCAGGTCTTTAGAAAGTAATGAGTATTCTCTGTTAAAAACATCAGTACAGGCAAGTTTTTCCTTTAACACGATTCCTTCAAGACTGGCCAGCTAATGAACAGGGTTTAATGATTATACTGAGCCATTTTTGAGGAATTATTGAGATTTGTACTCAAGTACAGACAGCACACATCTGGCAAAAGTCCCGTGTGTCCCCACAGTTCACCAGGTCTGCATGATCCATATCCCCATGAGATATCACATTTATAACACATCTGTTATACTCACATCTGCTGGGGAAACCTAAACAGGGCTCCCTTTGGCACACGAGTGACAACATATGCTGTCATAAGGACATTTCTGCTTAGCAAGCCAAGTGCAGCACAGTTCCTCTGCTGAGAAGATGCACTTTCCCTACCTCAGCCAACCAGAAATGGTACTGTGGGCCCCGTTTGCTGAATGCCTGTCTGCCACAGAGGCCAGGCCCAAATACAACCCAGATCAAGTCCTCTGTGATGGCTGAAGCAGTGCCACAAGGTCCAATAGCTGCACTGCTGGGATGGCTCTGCTCTGGCAGCTCTCAGATGGGAGCCATGGCCAGCTCACTGCTGACAGCCATCCTGTACAGAGTGCTGTGGGTGTGAGAGGCAGGTCCAGCTCCTCCTCGGCTTCTGCTTCCATCCTTCAGATTGTGCTTTTCACAGCTCGGTTATCAAGGCAGATGGCTGCCTGCAGAGCCCCAGGCAAATGGACAGATGGGCTCTGCTCCGCTCAGAACTAAGAGCAAGGCTTTGCTGACCTTGCCAGTTTTCTTGGCTGGAATCAGTCAAAAAAACTTTTCTGTAGCTTCAGTTCCTGCTTCCACTTGAAGTAAATTGGAACCAATGCAAATCTTCGTTTTCCTCATCTGCCTGCAGGTGCAACACCAGGTTGGGTCTTTGCACTCCAAGATGAGCCTGAACTACTCCTAAACTCAGTGGTGCTTCACCTCCTCCTGAACTCAGATTGCTCCCCTGCTGCCTTTGTTCTAGATCTGATCAGGCAAGGAAATATTCAGTGCATCATCTCTATATACTCCAAGCAGCACATTACCTTTGTTCATATTCATGATTACATGTATTTATGATACCATAAATGCTCAGAAGAGCCTTCAGGATCCATGTCGCCTGGGAGGAGGGAAGAAGAGATAGTAGGGAATATAAAAAAAGAATTTATATGGGAACATGCTGACCTCAGAACTAATTTAAAGTTATGTTGGTACTAACTATCACATCACTTGGTAACTAGCTTCATCTGACATTGTTACCCTCGAGGCAGAGGTGAGGGCATTGAGGCACTGGAACAGGCTGTCCAAAGAAGTTGTGGATGCCTCACTTGGAGCCCTGAGCAACCTGATCTAGTTGGTGGCATCCCCACCCATGGCAGAGGGATTGGAACTAGATGATCTTTAAGGTCCCTTCCAATTCAAACTATTCTATAATGAGAAACCGTAAAGGGAGAAAAAAATAGAAGTAACTGAGCCCTGACACATTTCAACCCTCACCCTCCAAAGCCAAGATGGGAGTACCTGTGTGGAAAAACAATACAGAGGTTTGGGGAGTACTAGATTAATTCAGGCAGCTCTTTCTGATGTAAACTTCCCTATCCAACTAATAAATTCAGCTCATAAAAGTAGAGCAGGAGGAAAAAATCCTGAAATGTACTTCATTGTAAGAGATTTAAAAAATCCATTTAGACTATTTGCAATCGATACAATCCCTTCTCCAACCTCTGCCACACAATTTCAGATATCAATGCTGTGGGAGCGCAGACAGCAAGAAGACAAGCAGGTACTTGGTAGGACACTGAGGCCTTTGCATTTGGTCCAGGAAGTGTTGCAACAATCTGAAAATTGCACCAGAGTTGCTGAAAACAAGCCTGTAGAAACTGAACATGACAGACCTGCCCCTAAGGCTTGTGAGCTTTAGCAAACCTTTCAAAATCCTGGTTTGAGGAAGGAATTTGAGAGAAAACTCCAAGTCAACAGCTGTACTGTAAATATTTTACACTGAAGTTGATCTGCTTTCCTTCCCACTTATATAGTAATGTTGCCTCATGTTCTCTCTTCCTCCCAAATATCTGCTCTTTGCACTGCTTTGCTGTCCTTCAACCTTCCATTCAATCCACCTAAAAAGCAAGGAACATTGCATCCAGTAGAAAAAAGAATGGAGGAGAGAGGAGATCCCATGGAGAGTAATTGTCCAGCAGCACATTTTGATGCTGTGAAGCTGGCTATTATTTCCCAGTAACGACATCACAAACCTGCTGAACTGAAGAGGAAAACTGTTGGCTTTTAGCTCACAGAGCTCTTGACTCACTGCTCAGCAAAAACCCCTCACCTACTTGCCGAGGTCAGTCCTGCATCACTCCATCTTCAGGAATCACACAGTGGCCCATTACTGAGTGACAGCTCTTCTCCCACCACCTATTTGGCCCCTACCTCAGGAGCTCGTAGGTGAAAATGGAATGCAGCCATGTCTACAGGGCTTGCTCTACAAAGGGGATTGCTTAAGGAGCAGAAATCCATAGAGACTGGGAATTTAAGAGCCCCTCTAACTCCCCATCAAACTGGAACCCACAATGACATCACTGTTCTTGCAGAACTTGCAAGCACCTCCAGGCATGTACCTGAGTTCCCAGCTACCTGCACTTCCATCTTATTTCCTCTTTTATTTACTCTGCCCAAGGCAATGAGGGTCTCCAACATTCATTCTCAGGAAGACTATCTATTCCCACGTCCCAATTTTTCCCTCCCCTCTCTCCTTTGCATACTGGCACCCTACAACCTTTTTTCATTTTCCCTCTAGAGGAAGCAGCACTTACACCAGCCCAAACCCTCCAGCTGACTCGTGTGCAGGCTACTGGCCTCTACTTATGCATCACCTCCAAAGCTTTCATTTGGCAGGCAGTCTCAAAACTGCCAGCATGCTACATTAACCTGCATTTCTCTCTTCATTCACCACTCTTAATTAGTGTTTGGGAATGTATTAACATGGGGCTAAGCCACAAAGTTTGCATCTGGGCTTGTCTCATGTTTGAGGAGCTGAGCTAGCACCAGAGCCTAGTGAAGAGTCACCCCATCCTCACGTAGAAGCTGAAAGCAAGAGCATAGCAGTGACTCTCCACCACAGAATTCCCTCTTCTGCTTGAGTATACAGTCACTGCGATTTTTCCCCCCTGCTTTCACAACTCTAAGTCACTGAACTGTCATTTGGTCCAGTAACTGAAGCTGTTCAGAAACTACCAGCATTTCTAGCTTGACCAAAGTCTTTGCCTTCAGGCAAGGATGTAACAAAAAGTGATCAGTGATAGTGGATGAGTTAAGCAACATCAAATGTCTCTGTAGCTGCTTTAGGAATGCATGCACGAACTAGTCATTACTGAGTTTCATGTATATGTGTGATAGATAAGTCTAAGTTTGCAGCAAGATAGTTACTCTGATATCACAGGCTCTGAAATAGCTGCAAGGTCAAAGAGAGGTGGCAGAGGAGACAAGAGGGTCTTTTCTGCTCTTCCTCCAGTGGCCCACCTCACCAGCAAGGTGCTAGAAGGCAAGTTGAGGTCTGAACTTCCTCAGTGCGTGCTTCCATGGTACAGCCTCTCCTATACACTGCTATGCTTGGGACACAGGTGTGTTCACTGACGTCTGTGGTTATGAAGGTCTGAAGGGGTCCTGACGTTCCCGAAGCAGCTGAAAGGGGCACTGAGAAATCTGCCCTCACCACTGCCCTCTCCCAGTGTCTTTGTGTGGCCACCAAAACCCTGCTCCCTGCTTCCCCTTGATGGCGTAGGGAAACCTGTAAGTAACAACCAGCATCGCCAAGCAAATGGCCCTGCTAAGGATAACAATCAGAGGCAGCACTATTCCAGGGACAGAAGCTGTTCAGACAAACTACCAGGCCACACCTGAAGGAGACCACCCCTCTTCCTGCCCCAGATCCTTCCCTTAGGTTTCCAGCAGCACCAGCCCATTTGGCAGTAGGAGCAGGTCTGCGCTGCACACAGTAATGCAGTGATGCACTGACGTACCCGAGATATCTCAGAGCCACCCAGTTTATGGTACAGGCCCTTCTCCACCAACTGCTGATCTCAGAAGAGGCTGTAAAACCTGTATGGACAAAGTGAGGTAAGTGAATTTTGTCTAAGCTCTAAACTGCCATGGTGTTGGGGTGCACTTTGTGCTGGAAGAGAGATAGGCCCTGAGGGCCAGGGAAAGAGCCTCGTTCTCAGACCCGGAGGTGACCCTGGGATTACAGCCAGGTCACCGGGGATGGGCTGAGAGAGGATTGTGGGTTTCTGGACAGTGTTGGGCCTATGAGATGAGATAATTGTAGTTTGTGACCTTATAGGGTATTGTTTACCTTTTATCAGAATAGGCAATGTCTGGGAAATACCCCAGGTGATTGGGGGACACTGAGGTGAACATCTTTCCTGTTTATATGATGTGATATCCTGTGGGTACTGGCATTTAAGGGAATTTCTGATGCGCAATAAAGCTTTGCACTTTTTCCTCTATGTGTGCAGAGTCCATGCCCATGCGTGATCACTGCACCATGGGACTCCAGGTACTGAGGCTGGCTGATTTAAAGTTGCTTGGTATCTGTATTAATCATGATATTGCAGACATGTAACACACCTGCACTCCATATGCTGTATTATTTTAACTGAATGACCTACAAATGGGTTCTCCAATTTTCCATGTACAGAAGAGTTAAGGGTAGTTGGGAATCTTCATCACACAAAATAATCCAGGAGATTTCCCATTTCAGGAGTCCTTGAGAACCCCATCTACTCAGTGTTTAGCAGAAAGCAGCATCTGGAATGCTGAGGGAGGGAGTACAGCAACTCTCACATTAACTGCAGTGCAGGAGAAAACGACCAAGCATGTAAATGTAAGGATGTAAGAATGACCTTGAACCTTCCAATTAGCAGTATCATGACTAAATTCCACAGCACACACACACACACAGCCTTTGGCTTCATAGACATAATATCATTTTCTGTCTGTTTAGGAGAGAGAATAACAAGGAAAGCTGAGAAGAACATGAGCTGAAGGCAGAGATACCTTCTGGTTAAATATCAGAGCGCTAACGATGTAGTAGCTGTAGATATTAGCACATTGTGGGGGCTGGCATATGTACCTATCCAGCCTTCTCATGACATGTGTAGACAGAACTTGATGTTCTGAAGCACACAGTAGTCTCGACTCTAACTCGTATATTTTTTTAATCATCCATTTTAAAAAAATAAAGAAAAAAAGAAATAAAATGCCCAGTCCTTAGTAAGGAGCAGAGCTAGGTGGTCCTAAAGTACATATTCTAATTTTTTAACTCTCTTCTCATCAAAAGTGAGACGCATCTCTCAGTGCCCTTTCCCATGACACTAACAGGTGGGTACATCTACTCTAGAACCCTCCTCTGTAGGGAGGGTTACCTACATCCATTGGATAATATGGTTTGGATCTGCAGATAAGTCCTAATGGAAGTGAATGGGGAGAAGAGATGCTCCCTGCTCCCCAAATACACAGGCCGGATAGGTGAGAGAAAATCTGTGGCTTCCCAGATTCCCTTGATCTATACCTGTACACAGTGTAGGGCCGTGTACTTCGTCCTCTGGCCCTCCCTCCTCCACCCCTGCTGCACATCTCTTCCAGCCCTTTCAGAGCTGAGGCAGGCACTATGGTCGCTACACGATACTTGGCCCCACAAGATGGGGTCTGAGCATGGTGAAGTGCCTTTGCGATGCAAATGATAACAGGAACAATAATGGTTGTAGCTCACTGACAACCTCTTCTTTTCTTTCTAAGACTGGGTGTTCACAACGTTCTTATCTTCTAAGAAATACCTCTGGCATCCCTGACTAAGTGATAAGTAGAAAGAAGAGAGACACTCAACTGCTGATCAAGAGGGAGGAGAGTGATTAGCATCCTCTGGGGAACACCTTGTTGATGATGGCTGCTTTGCATTGTTGAGGCTGTAAGAAGCACCTAAATTCCTCCTCCACAGAACTCTCAGCTGCTGATGAAGTCAGTTCTACATTAATCCCTCAGCACGCTCCTCCACATCAGGCCCATTTCTGATCACAGCTTTTCTTGCCACAGTAGTCATAATTGCAACCCTCTGCTCCCATTTGAGAAAGGGACACAGTCTGAATGTCAGTAGGAGAAAGGACTGAACTTAGGCAACACCAAAAATCTTATGAAGAAAATAAAACAAAAACTACCTGCAGAGGAAACAATTAGTAGCAAGGCTGAATCCATTTTTGGGGCTTTCACGCTAGGGGTTGTGGCCCCAAATCCCTGGTAGCTGGGTTTGATATGCTGGGTCTCAGCACTCCCCAGGAATTGCCCATCAGTGCACTGTGCACAGCCATTTTTAGAGATTTAGCCCAGTTTCTGCCATGCACAAACTTAACCAAAGCAAGCGGAAACAAGCCCAATGGAACAGCATTCTTCCTTTCTTCCTACAAGGTCAAAGCCTGGACTAGCACACAAGTGTCCTCAAGCTTAGACTTAATCTTGAGGAGAGGATCAATGCAGATGTGTGGGTACAACCCACTGAATTGATTTGCATCGGTGAGTACCAACAGACAGAGGCTGTCTCTGTCCTCACCTCTCTCAGCAGTGGAAATTAAGGCATTTGTGGCTCTGCACCCACACTGGGATCCTGCAGGACAGCCTGGCTCTGCAGCCAGACACATTGTGCTGGAATGCATCCTGACATCTTCTTGCTGAGGCCTCCCCAGCCTGAGCAACAAAACACAGATAAAAGCATATGTGCATTTATGCTCCATCTGTGCTTTAAGCACCTCAGAAAACAGCTGTAACAGGAGATGCCTCCATCCCAGACATGCCTGCTCTCCTGGCAAAGGCGGGCCCCAATGCTGTATTGAGTCCATGTGCACAATATGGAAAAAAATGCCAACCAGATCAGAAATACACCTATACCTAACAACAACCTATACTTGGATAGTGTAGGAACAAAATAGAACCTCACTTTCAATTACAGACCACCTCTGAAACTGGACAATCCTGGCCCGTGGCAGTGATGCTTTTTCTCCCTTCTTTTTACACTTTTTATCTCCCCATATTATTGCTTACATGAAACATCCATTTTCAAGCATGATATTTCCCATTCTAATAAAATGCAGCAGGAGGTTCCACAGGTTAATTATAAATTGATTTTAAAAGCATTTACCAAGAAGTTATTTAAATCTATTTCCCTTAATTTCATTTGATGCAGCATATGTCTTGCAGTGCATAGGGGATATGCAGCTTTATTGCCACTATCTGCCAGATGAACATGTTCATCATCAACAGTGCAGGGAGTGATAAGTCACTTATCTGATACAGAGAGACAAAACACTCCCTCTTTCTTATCAACAAATTGAGTTATCAGCCAAGTGAAGTAGTTTGTCGGTAGCCTCTCTGACTGCGTTTTGCTTTTACATCCATACTGGCAGCAAATGTTCATGGACGTATTTGCCTCTCATATTCTTGTTTCAAAATGCAGCAGCAGCCGCCACAGATAAGAAAGCTTCATCTCCCAAAGATGTCTAGCCTGGGTGCAGTTAAACAGTTCTGAATTTACTCTGATTGCTGGAAAGCTGAACTAAACTATACCAAAAGTAACCAAGTGATGCTAAAACAGTGATACAAAGAGCTTAGAGGAACACAGAGCTGTAAGATTGCACATCCAAAGCCTGCTGACATGACCATCACTGATGGCTTAATCCACATTTCCCAGCGCTGTCTCCTATATCTGAGTGCCTGACCTGAGACAATTAGCATCCAGAATCTGGGAAGTGAAAGCCCAGATCTAGCCAAGGTAACACTTTTTGCTACACTTGGCTACCTAATGCCCAAATCGATTCAGAATTAACTGCACTGCATAACAAAGCTGGAGAGAAGTTAGGGTTATCAGCCAGGTAACATTATTAGAAGACTGTAACTGAATGCATGGAAAGGTTTTAGGTGTGAGGCATTAGAAACTGTCTGATGCCTTTTAAGGACTCAGTTTGGCAGTGAGCAGCTACTCTAAAAGGCTTTGTGCAGAGTGCTACTCATGAGAAGACTGTCAGCATCCCACTGACTTGAGCAGAGGGTGAATGCACTCAGTTGTTCTCAGAAAGTTCTCAGTGCTGGAATCAGCATCATTTTGGCTGAGTGTGGCTGGAAAGTAAATTTCATTGGGATAGAACTGAAAAGGATTTGTCCTTGACTGCAGAGACCAAATGTGATCATTCACCGGTATAATTTTTAAGTGTGATTGTTCTCTTCTATGAACCAGTCCAAAGAAAACATGAGTTGATAAACCCAAACCCACAGAGGACAGACATGTTAAATCAGGAATTTTTCTTGTAAATACTCACAAACTCAATGCCACAAGCTCACCTTCCTCCTTCCCATAAGACATAATCAAACAGGACCTCCAAGATTAATATATAAGGGTTGACAACAAGAAAATCGTCATTTCACCTGCTGAACAAGACAAGCAAAACCTGTGAGCATTTCTGAGCTTGCTCAACACGGAGCCAGAAAAGGGAGCTCTGGTGATCTTCACCAGAAGCTTGAACTTTGAAGAAAGCATGGACTTTGCATTGGCTCAGATAAGTAGATTGCATATAGTTTCCAGCTACCCACAAACTCAGATCCAACCACCTATGAGCTGTAACAAGACCAGTAACACCTCCAATCTCCAGTGTTTTCTAAAGGCCACACATACCTGCTTTTCCAGACATCCTCCTTCAATAGGGCCACTTTCTTTCTCGGAATGTGTTCCTGTGGCTGAACCCATTAATTTGATAGCAATCAGATACCTCACCTCTAAAGCAACCAGCTGCATAATTCCTGGAAGGGTCCTTTACTCTCACCTGTTTGTAGATGGGACAGGATTGTTGGATATTAATTCTCAAAGAGACAAGAGATAGCTGTAAGAATGGTCCAGCTGACAATTGTTTCAGTAGTTTCCAGCCTTGCTGTCAGCTGACACATTCCTTCCTCCAGATACAATCGGATGCACTCAGATGTTTCTGAAGCTGTGCCCCCACAGGACGTGTGGCAAGAATGACAGCAAGCTCTTTGCTCCTCTGCTTTCACACCAAACCTGCAAGGAAGTTGCTACAGGAGGGTTTATTTATTTTTCTTGAGCATTAATAAGAAACCTGCATGATAACTTTCAATCCTTCTTTCCAGCTGCAATGTTGCAAGCGCCCTCGGTGTCATGCCAGGAGGAGGGGGACTCTCTGCACTTGCAGGTGCGATATGGAGGTGACTTCACATGCGTGGGGAGGCAGAAAAACTCATTCCTGCTGCCTCACAGCTGACAGTGAGTCCTGTATAGGGGAGCACCAGTACTGAAGGGCTGGAGCAATGGAAGAGGCTCTGATCCCATTACAGCTCTAAAGATCAGGACTTGACAGCGGTGGTACCTAAAAGGATCATTAAGTAGTTACAAATGACCTTAATACTTTAAAGAGGGCTTAATCAAGCAGAGCTGGGATGTCTTGACAATCTGATAACTGCAGCATACAATTCAGAGAATGCAGAGGCCACGGATGTGTGACTGGCCTTTGGGACTGATTGTTCTGAAACAGCTCTGCTTTTTCTTTTTGAAGAGAAATTTAAATTACCCAGCCTTTCAAAAATAACTGTTTATCTTTCACAGGGACCTTGAAAATAATCTGTTTTATCATACACTTAAATCAGTGCAGATTTCCTGTAATTCACCCTTAATCCACAGCTGGACAAAACTCTCTTCTATCAAGGAATGGCAAAACTACTGGTGTTAGCTAGGTCCTTTCCAGTTATCCATGTCAAAAGGTGCTAATTCGTGTAGGAAGGTTAATTCAAACTGCTTGTATTTTTGGCATTTTCCATGGGACTTAGATCAGTTTACAGGCAGTATATTTAAGCAACAAAAATAGCTAGCAAAAAAAAAAAGTTTATTTGTGATTTTAAGTTAGTTGTATACACAGATAAATAGTTTCATTTTATATAATTAAGAATAAAATAATCGAGGGCTACCCTGTTTGAAAAAAACCTAAAATTTGATACCAAAGGTACTGTGATGGTTTGAACAAATTGCAAAGTCAAACCGTCTGTAAACAAAGTTAAATTAACATCTGTGGTAATTTTACCCCAAAGCAAAAAACATAAAGGCTGCACACAATGGAATGACCAAAGCAGATGTAAAGGACTTTATTCTCTGTATTCAAAAATGTTAGTTACATTACTTCTTCCAATCTGATGTCTTCTTCAATTTCATGATCCCAGACAATAGGGCAAAGCAAGACAAATATATACGAATACATATGTATCTAGTGCCAGACCACCTTTAAAAATTGCTCATGCTTCTGTTTCACTGAAGATTTGCTTTCATATGCAGTCAGTTTAAAATCTACATGTGAAATATTTGGTTTTAACTATTACAAATAACAAAAAAGTCCTATTTCATATGCACTGTCAGATTGAAAAATGTTTGGTTTTAACAATTAAAAAAAAAAAAAAAAAAAGAAATGAAAGTCCTAACTCGGGATCATGGGAAGTATAATTTTGAATTTCCTTTGGTTTGCCCAAGCCAGAGGAGCACTTCAAGTTCTCTCCTGATTCTCTTGATGATAAAACTTACTTTTCTGGGACTTCCATGGAGTTCTGTGTAGTTCTGGGGAGAGTAATTTAATATCAATGTAACACTTTCTCTACTCAGTGCTCTCCCTGTTCAGTTTTCATCAGTTTCCTTCTCTACATTTCCCTTTTCCTCTTGGTAATAAACAGCTTGAATTTTTCCATAGTGAGGATCACAGGCTGGCATGATGCCGAGGAAGAAGCTGCCATGTTTGCTGCAAACACTTTAGGGCACATAGATGAGAGTATGAGAGTCAAATAAATAAATTACACCAGATACTACTTTCACTGACCCCATGACATCTCTGCCTGAAGATGGACATCCACAGGGTGAGGATGAAAACAGCAGAAAAGACCTAAGTATGTGATATATGTCATATGTGCTACTTCTGGTTTAAAACTAGCATATTTTACTTTATTTTATTTTACTTTATTTCCTTTTGTTTTGTTTTATTTTATTTTATGATACTGCTGTGATTCTCTCATTCATACTTACTGATAACACATCAGCCATAAACCCCACTGATTTCTCCTGCACACTTCATGATCATTCTGAAGACCCATGGACCATGGCTGCTCTACTGAGCTAGCTGGATGGAAACTTCGGTGGGGAGTCCTGTCCATCTTCGACAGGAGGTGTATTTTGGTCTCTGTTTTTCACCACAGTAAACAGACAAGGACAGTGGCCCTCCCAGATGTCTGCCTTTCTCCCCTGTGCTGGGGAAGTCCACTGAGAAAGTACTCATTAGCACAGCATATGAGTCTCTCTGAGCCTGGAGGAGGGGGGTAGGAAGATGTTATTAATTTAGTCAGTGCTGTGCAGCTTGTAGAAACACTGTCAGCTTCTGCCTACACATATCTCACCTCCTATTGTTAAAGAAATTACTGCTGCTGAAAGAGATGAAAAAGTAACTAATTTATTTTCTGGCTTTCATAGTAATAAGGCAAATCTGATTCTCCTTGACTCTACAGTATGTCTCTGCTTTTTGGGCTGGGGTCTTTTGGGGTAGCAGTGGGGACATGATTCTCTGCACAGATGCTATCAGCAAAAGTATGCTAGCTTATTTTAGTGGCTCTGACTGCACTGACCACATTTGTTTGGGTATATCACTCATTCAAGGACTTAGGACTTTCCAAGACTAATTAGTATCTAGTTAGTGCTTTCCTGTTTCTCAATGGTGGAAGGCCAGAAACCTGCAAAACTTGTAGAGAGTTCAAGTGAAACTTTCAGCAGCAGTTTCTGAAGATAGCTATGAGTTCAAAGACACATGGAATGGTTTGGGTTGGAAGGGACCTTAAGGATCATTTAATTCCAACCCCCTGCCATGTGCAGGGACACCTTTCAAGAGAACAAGTTATTCAAAGGCCCGTCCAATCTGACCTTGAAGGCAGCTACAACTTCTCTGGGCAACCTGTTCCAGTGTCTCACCACACTCAAAGTGAAGAATTTCCTCCTAGTCTCTAATACAGACCTACTCCCTTTCAGTTTAAAGCCATTTCCGCTCATCTTATCACTACATCCCCTTGTCAAAAGTCCCTCTCCTGCTTTCTTGTAGGCCCTTGTTAGTTACTGGAAGGTGCTGTAAGGTCTCTTCTCCAGGCTGAACAACCACAATTCTTTCAGCCTTTCCTCACAGCAGAGGTGCTCCAGTCCTCTGATCATCTTCGTGGCCTCCTCTGGGCTCGTTCTGGCAGGTCTGTGTCCTTATTTTGAGGGCCCCAGAGTTGGACCCAGTAGAGTGTTCATGGTGAGCCTACAACTATTAGACAGCTTATTGTCCTCTGAAAAAGAAATTGCAGATGTTTCCTGAGAACAAAACATGCAGTAGGTGGCACAGGCACACAGCACTTTATGATACGTCTCAGGGGTTTCCAGACAGGGGGTGCGAGAGCTTTTCCCACCATCTCCACTTCTCTCTCAGGTTTTGCTTTCATTTCTGTTCTCACAGGTTCCCACCCTGCCATCACACATAAATTCCACCCAGGGTCCTAGCTCAGTCCCCTCCCATTTCCTATTGATCACTTAACCCCTCCATGTCAAAAAAATCACTTTGACTTTGCTGTCACCTTAATGTTATACTTGTGCAGTTATTCTTTCTGTGTAACAGCTATTTTGTCAAAATGGCCTTTTTACTGGAAATTGATACTTAGTGATTTCACACCTTGCCTCTGTTCTTTTTTAGCTGGGGTTGAACATAAGAAATCAGACCAAAATGTCTTTTTTTTCATCTACACTAAAACTGCCACGTAAGAGCCATGCTGGTGCACCTCAGAGTTGGCTCCTCAACAAAATGTGAACTCACAGTCTGCACAAGCCTGGAGAAATCCTGTAGAATATTTTAAAGACTGTTTCCTCTGAAGGCTGTATTGTTTCAATAGCATATTTCTCCCAGTCTTCCTTTCCTGTTTGTCCATTCTTGTGAACACAGGGTATTTTAAGAGTCCATCTGCTCATGTTACTTATTCCTCTCCACTTTAAGTCATAACCCTCTGTGATATTACAGTTAATTGCTCTGCCTGTGATTCTATTGCAACCATGAATGGGATCATGATTCTCAACCCTATCTGTACTGGAGTAATTTCAAAATATTTCTCCTATTACCAGCTCCATCTGAACTTTAACAGCTTTTACAATTTTGAGGACATTTATTGTGTGTCTGGCGGTACTGATGCTATTCCTAAATAGACAAGTGCCCATATCACATTTTACAGTAGTTGTAACTAGAGTAATTTGGATCTTGCACCTTTCTGGCCTGCCTCTGGTCATGTTACTTCCATTTACAGCAGCAAGGTTTGCTATAGACAGAGGTGGATGTAATTTAAAAATAGCACAACGTATTTTAAGCCATTTCTGAGCAAGGGTATGTATATCCCGTTCTGGAAATGTCAGTAGGTGAAGCATCTACACCATGCCTATGCTACGGCTCTTGTTTTATCACCCTCTCTGCGTAAAACTGTCCTTCCTTTATCAACAGGACACGGGATAGAAGATGGTCCGAGTTTTCTTGCGGCCCTTTGCTCCGTGAGGGCTGTGATGTTCGCATACACTCTGCTTGGCGAAACGCTCTTCATCAGACACGATCGGAAAAAACAAACGGGTGGGGTATTCTTGTTTTGTTTTGGGAGGGTTTGTTTTTTCTGGGGGGCGGCGGTGGCGCAGCCCGGGGCGCGGCGGGGCGCGGGGGTCGCGGTGCCGCAGCGGCCGGGAGGGGGCGCGCTGGCCCCGCGGAAGCGGCGCGGCCGCC
>VXBT01012732.1:1469671-1488052 GCA_013400235.1 Oriolus oriolus | reverse complement strand
CCCTCCCCGCGTGAGGTTTTTTTTTTTTTTAAATGCCACGTTTGCGAGGCACGGAGAGTCCCAGCCAGTTTATTTCCTGGAAAACCAGCCCAGATTTTCCTCCGGGCGAGAAGGGAGAGGAAAGAGGGGAAAAAAATTAAAAGAAAGTGTGGGAGGACTAAACTTTCGTAATGGGGTCCCGATAAGGCAGGCTCCCGGTGTCACCCGTGAACCGGGAAGGAGTTAACTCCAACCCGAAAGCCGCGGGGAGAATGTGCATTCAGGGAGGTGCTAGTGAAAGTGACTGCAGGGGAGTGAATGGGGCTGGGAAAGTTTTAGAAATGCTTCCTTAGGTATGTGACAGTGGGTTCCGCTCCCTCGTAAATCTGGTTTGAAAGTGAGTTTCTACTCTAAGTACTACAGCCTTCCCTTTTTTCTTTTCTTTTTTTCTTTTTTTTTTTTAAACCCCCTCCTATTTTCCACAAATTAACAGATCAAGAGAGATTCAGAAAATGTCTCTGAATACCCATGTGTGTTAAGTAAGCTTTCTTTTAAGGCATGGCCAAAGCCCTCTAAATCCGTAATTAAGGGCAGCTTGAGTCTGTGAGCTTTATTGCGCTGTACTGCTGACAACCGAGGTTAAACTTTCCTACTATCTTTCATGCGCTCGACATTATGCAAGATCACTCAACTTTTTGAAATCAGGGAGCCAGGGTTTGGACTGCAGTTCATGTGTCCTATTGCACTTGAACCATTGCTTCCTTAAAGGAAAGGCTCTTGGGGAAAGCGGTGTCCAGCATCATGAAATAGATTTAAGAAGGGTTTGTCATTGGGTTCCGCATTGTGCAACTCAGACTAGCCTTCCCTTATACGTACAGTAGTCTTGAGAGTCTCTACATACAAGTTATGAATTTTTAATTTATTTTTTTTTATGGCAGAAGAAGAACAAGAGGAGGATGAGGAAATCGATGTTGTTACATTAGCTGAAGCGAATGAATACGAATCCAGCACAGAGTACAGCACAGACACGTCAGAAGAGCACAGTAAGCCCCACCACAGCCCACTAGTTCTCAAACGGTGTCATGTCAACAGCCATCAGCACAATTATGCCGCTCCTCCCTCCACCAAGGTTGAATACCCAGCTGCAAAAAGGCTAAGGTTGGACAGTGGCAGAGTTCTCAAACAGATCAGCAACAACCGCAAATGCTGCAGTCCGCGCACATCAGATTCGGAAGAGAACGACAAGAGGCGAACACACAATGTCTTGGAGCGCCAGAGGAGAAATGAGCTGAAGTTGAGTTTCTTTGCCTTGCGTGATGAGATACCTGAGGTGGCCAACAATGAAAAGGCTCCCAAGGTTGTCATCCTGAAAAAAGCAACAGAGTATGTTCTTTCCATCCAGTCGGATGAACACAGACTGATTGCAGAGAAAGAGCAGTTGAGGCGGAGGAGAGAACAGTTGAAACACAAACTCGAGCAGCTAAGGAACTGTTGTGCATAGGAACTCTAGAGCATCACTTAGAATAATGCAAACTAGACTGAAACTATGATAAAATATTAATGATTCTAATATCTCTCATGAACTACACAGTCCATCGAGTATGGAACTATTGCAACTGCATGCTGTGCGATTTAACTTGAGACTACACAACCTTGGCTGAATCTCCCAAGGGTTTGGCCAGAACCTCAAAACTGCCTCATAATTGATACTTTGGACATAAGGGATGATGGGACATTCTTCATGCTTGGGGATGAACTCTTCAATTTTTTTTCTTTTAAAATTTTGTATTTAAGGCATTTTTTCATACGAGAGTCCAAAAGAAAAAAGTTGTCCCCAGTTTGCTGTATATATTTACACATCATATTGCCATGTAAATACCTTTAATAAAGCCTTTATAGAAAAATGTGCAACATTAATACACAGCAGTTGTGGCAACTGGATTTATACTTGTCTTGAACTTCTGTGCCATAACATTTCACAATTTTGTTTTTTATTTAAGTACTTTTTTCCTTTTAAAAATGATTTTTATTTTGTTTTTAGATAAATAAATATTTGCCCAAAATATAATTAGCTAAATCCTGTGTAAAGACTTCACTTTGTCTCCCACCGTTGTCATTAGATGTCTATTTCCATGACATTCCTTTTTCTGTCATCATGGTAGTGACCTGACTGAAGGCAAAGAGGGGTTGGGATGAGAGGAAATGGTGATAGTTTTGCAGCTTAGTACAGACTTGTTTTTTGATCTCACTCCGTCTCTTAATTCAGGTGGATAAAATTGTTGGTCTAATGTGCCTTGTCAGTTCAACTTGCCTTGCCACCAGGTCCTTCATGCAGGTGGTGGTAGCAATGTCTGTGTTAGTCATGGTCATGTGCCTGCTGAAAGTAAAACTGGAGTGGTGTATTTTCTCACTGGTCACCCCAGTATATAGACTCTGCATTCCTTCCACATGCATATAATTACATTTTCAGGGCATGACCTTCATTCTGCACTAGGGACATAGCCACATACTTTGAGGGCTGCTTTGTAGTAGGCTCACCTTAATTGCTTCCTGTTTGATTTTAACAGAAGTTAAAGAGGATAAGAAAATAAACTGAGATGGTGAGTGTTGAAGTGGTTAAAACAACAGAGCGGTTTCCCTTTTTAAGTGCTGAAATCAGCAGAGCCAATCTTCTTAGTCAAACACCTTAACACTTTATTAATGTGTATAGTTACTTGGGATTTCAAGGGAGACAAAGTTCAAGGACACAGAAAAGGGAGCAAAGGAAAAGGAGAGCTATTTCTTATGTGAAGAATATGCTCAGACAGCTTCCTAACATTTGCCAGACATATTAAATAATATTTACATTCAGGACTTGTCTCATGATCAGCTTCGGATGGGCCATAAGGTACTTGCTTGACACAACTCCTAAGATTAGATTTGATCCTTTCTCCCCTTTTCACCCACTTAGCGCCACTTCGGTCATGACTTCAGCAACAAATCAATGAACCCTTTGATGTGGAGGAAGAATGTGTTTTTCAAAAACTTGAGCCTTGCACTTTTTTGATTTTAGTGATTCCCATTAAATACATATTTGCTTGGCTTCTAACCATTAGAGGAGCAGTGCTGCCAGATAACACCAGTGCCAGCAGCTGAACTGAGACTGAAGGTTCAGGTTTTCTATTGCCTTGGAGTTCAGAGTGGGAATGGTTGGGTGTGGGTATATATAGGATAGGGGCAGGTAGCACTTCATAGACGGTAGATGCCAAAGGTCTCTGCTCTGCGAAGCCCTGGGTATCTCCTGACAATCTTGCATGGGAGTTTGGAGAGAAGGTAAATGTGTAAATCCTATTTGATGGAGGGCTTTAGGCATGAAGGTTTCTTGGGGGAAAAAACCCCATTCTATTAGAAAAACAGGACAAAGGAAGGCTTTTCTCTTAATTTTTTTTTGCATCACCCTCTGTAACTGGGTTTATAGAAGTGGTCTGTGGTTGCTTTTTTCCATTGTGTGATTCAGATATTCACTTACGAGGAAAAAGAATTATGTGAAATGAAACTGTTAATTGTATCTCAACTGTAAATCAGGACAACTTGCAGCTATGAATAACATAAAAGTTCTGCCTTTTATTAGGATATCTAATTTTAAAAATACATTAATTTCATTTGCCTTTTGGCATGCTCCCTATTTTAGATATTGCTTTGGAACAGAAGCAAGATGTTGTTCAAGAATTTATAATTACAAAATAAACCAGGAGGTGTAGATCCATCCACAAAAACTGAAAAATATCTGTCACCTTTGAGTCCCAGTTTCATGCGTTAGCAAAACCCCCTAGCTTCTTCCTGTTAAATGAGGCTAGACCACAATGATTAATGAACCTCTTCTTATTTGTCGTCTTCTTAAATCATTTGGAGAATGGGTTTGGGTTTATTCTTCTATCTGCAGAAGGTTCTTAGTCTTTCGATGAATAGGATACTTGCAGTTATTTAATTTCTTACTCTCATCTTTTAACTGAGCATCAGTTCCCCTTGCCACTTTCCTACCGGAAAACATCAAACCATGAACGTGATCCCAAACTGCCACTCTAAAAAGTATGATTTTATGGGATGACACTTCATATTTATGACATTTCTTACTTTGTTGTAGGATCGCAAAGTACCTAAATAATGCAATAAAAAAAAAATTAAAGCAGCCTGTGGGTGCAGGGTTAAGAAACCTCTTCTGGTCAGTAAATTGCTGCTAGAATAAAGAGGAATGTGGCTTCCACTTTCCACCTCATGAGAGATTAGCATGTTTGGAAGACACAAACATCTCACAGGAGTTTCTGGGCTGGATTCAGTTGGTAGTACATTGTATCTGGATTGGAAGGTGTTGAGTTTTGCTGCTGTTTTGGAGCAATAGAGGAGGTAAGCTTACAAAAGCAGCATCTGAGCCTTGAAATGAAATGCAGTATTTACAGTGCTTGCCAAACAGCTGTACTGAAGCTCTACTTGAAATACGAGGAGCATTTTTAACTTCATCTCCCTCCCTGCTCCTTTACTTTCACAGGACACTTCAAGCTACTTCTCTTCCAGAAGAACTTTCGGCAAAATGTAGCATCAAAGGAAACTAGAAACAAACCATCACGGTGAAAATAAAATTTGCTTTATCATATACCCTCACTGATTTAATTTAATTAAATACCAACTTTAAAGATTTCCAGCTTAATTTTTATTCTTGTGTTTAAGGTCTGTCTTTCCAGACAAGTTATCATGTAAACAGATTCAATGTTTCAATACAGAATATGCTAGGGGAGACCTGGGATATATGAAAGAACCCAAGTCTGCTTAATTCAGCTCTCATCGGAATCTGTAGAAATTCCATGTTTCTTCCAGGGAAACAGATTTGTGCCAGCGGAGGATGGTCTTGAAAATTTTATCACTGCCTGTAAAGAAATCACATTACTTGTCCCTACATAACCACTCTTGCTCGTGTTGCACTTGCAGGCAGTTGAGAGATGACAAACATTTCATCAGAGTTGCGTGAAAAGGAGAATTTCAGGTAAGTGGAATAGAATAACTGAACTGGAAATAAGCCAGGCCACTGCAGTTGAAATCTGAATTTATTCAAAACAGAAGGTGGAGGTGGTTGTTTCATCTTCAGAGATGAACCATCTTCTAGTATGTTGGATTTTTTTTTTATTTGTGTTAGAATCATCTGCCAAGGAATTAACAGAAAAATAAAACTGAACTATAAGTGATCCTAACACAAACAGACAGCTTGGGGAGAGACTCAGGATTTACTTCCCAGCTTACAGGATTGCTATTCCTTCATTTTAAAAGGACATTTATGAGAGCTTCTGAAAAAAGTCACTGCTGACTGAGAGCTAAGCCCTGGTTTCCCCTTGTCATTTTCATGCAGATGAGGCCTAAACTTGCCTAGGAAAAAAAGTGAGATCAAGAAATGAGATGGATAAGCTGCAGAAGCCAGATCTCATTTCCAGTACAAAACATTTGATGTTCAGCAGGTTTTACCTACCTTCGTGTCATTTACTCATCTCAGGCATAGCTGTAACCTCAGTGGGGACAAGCAGTAAAAAAATGTTATCTGAGATTCAGAGTAGCAGCTAGAAAGTCAAAGGGGATTTTTTTCCTAATTTAACCAGTCATCTTCTATGTAGATCTTGAGCAAAGGGAAGGTGCAAGAATTTGGAGCATCTTGCTTAGAGAAGTGGACTCAGCCATGTGAGTAATTCCCTTCATAGAACCATCGAATTGTTTAGGTCAGAAAAGACTTTAAGATCATTGAGTCCAACCACTAACCTAGCACTAAGCCTCATCCCAAAGTGCCACACCTACATGTCTTTGAAATCCCTCCAGGGGTGATAACTCAGCTGTCTGCCAACAAACACCCCCAGGTCCTATTCCACTGGGCAGAAAATACTGGCCCCGATACTGGGCTCTGGGGAACACCACTTGTAACTGGATTTAACTCCACTCACCACCATTCCTATCCAGCCAGATTTTTCCCCGCTGAAGAGTGCGCATATCCAAGCCATAAACACCGGGTTTTTCCAGGAGAATGCTGTGGAAGACGCATTGTCAAAGGCTTTATTAATGTCTAGGCAGACATCACAGCCTTTCCTGCATCCACTAAGTGGGTCACCTTGTCACAGAAGGAGATCAGGTTGGTCAAGCAGGACCTGCCTTTCATAAATCCTTGCTGGCTGGGCCTGATCCCCTGGTTGTCCTGTACATGTCACATGATGTCACTCAAGATGATCTGCTCCGTAGTTTTCTCTGGCACTGAGGTCAGACTGAGGGGGTGTAGTTCCCCAGATCCTCTTTCCAGCCCTTTTTGCAGATGTTCAGCAGGTTCATGAAAGAGTTGCAGTTACCATGCTTCCAGGAGGGAATGGGTTTGGGTGAGACCCTGGCCAGGCAGTGGCAATATCACCCTCAATTGGTTTCTGACTATAATACAGACATTTTTTCACATCTGTACAGAGCCCGAGCAGCTTGTCTCTAAGTCTGTCCAGACTTCACCTTCCTGGCAAATGAGATAAATTAATTTTTTTCTGATGATGGTGAGTATGACCTTTGGTGCTGAATATTAATGCATATGAAAAAGCTTTATTGGCCACTTGCCAAAGCTGTTTAATATTTGTAGTTACCAAGCCAACCTTGCTTCAATTGCCACCAATGCATGGCAGCCCAAGCTACAAGGCACTTCTGCATGGTCGTGCTTGAAACCGTGAGACACAAGAGAAAAATCACTGGCTGAGAGTGGACCTCCACAACTCAGGCTGACTGAAGTATCTTATTCCCACAAGCACTGTTTCCAGTTTCCAGCTTGATACAGGATTTGTGGAGCTATTCTTTTTTCTAGACACGTCTGGGAGAAAGCATCTAGTTCCTGACATTATGTGTTATGGTGATTACATGTCTTTGCTAAATTCACCCTTCATGTATGTCTGTCCACAGATCTTGCCGTGGCTACTCTTCTGTTGAATACATTTCCATTCAAGGCAAAATCTTTCTTGCTACCATGTGTAATTTCCATTGCAAGCTTCTATGTCCCAATTACATGGAATTATGTTTTCCATATAGGATCAGACAGAAAAAAAAAGTAGAAATAAAGGATTAGGTGCAATAAATGAAGAGATTTGAAAATATAAGCTACAAAAATTAAGCAATCTGACTGGGTCACAAAGAGTTCCAAGCTGAGAAATTAACACCACTTGGAACTAATTAGCTCCATCAGCTTCCTTCATGTTAATTTATCCATGAAAAAAAAAGGAAAAAAAATACAGGAATGGTGCTTTTTATACAGCTACTAGGAGGGCGAACACCCAAAAATTCTGCAGGCTAAAGTTAGAGTGTGCGTGATCAAATACATAGCCCTGCTCCCACAGCCATGATCCCTTTGGGTCCCTCGGGACATCCCCCTGGATCGCTGGGGCTGCAGTTGCACAGCAGTGCTCCCGTTTCCCAGCACATTTTTCTTCCAGGCGCCACACATGTACAAGGGGCTGCTCACAGGGGTGCAGCTGCCAGAGCGAGAGCTTCTTTCCACTCCTTTTTCTCCCATTAATCTGCTCCGTGACGACAGCAGAACCAAACAAAGCCTCTCGGTGCAGGTAGTTCCTGTGATCTAGTGCCCGGCTGAGTGTCTGACAAAGCCTTTTTTGGCTTGGGACCAAGGCCGTGCTGTGCTGTGGATGAATTAGGGGAAGAGGGATCAGCGCTGCAACTGTGTAGATACAGCAAGTCTGAGCTAAAGGTTTGTGTGCTTCACTACAGCACAGAAACATCCCTGCTCTCCCCCCCGAGTAAAAGTGGGGCCTGCAATATCAGGTGGGGTCCTGCCCCACATTACTCAGGTCCCAAATTTATTCAGTCTTATTTTATGTAGTTCATTTAGGTTTATCTAGTGCGATAAACTGTCAGTGCTGTTTCCTAAAACTATTTATGTTCTCATTTGACTGCACTACAATTGCTGCTTAAGTAATTTTGATTTATTCACGTGTCCCAGGAAATAAAACCTGCTGTGTAGCAACTGCTACCAGGACAAGGCTTTTCAACAAGAGTTCTTCAGAGAAGCTAATGTTTAAGTATCTAAAACCAAGTAAAAATGTAGAAAATATGGTGAGGATGCTGGATGAGACAGCAAAGATGAGTCTTCCACCCCCAGTTTCTATCAGGGTTGTCCTACTATTCTACACTTTATTAATTTACTTTTAGGCTGCACTTTGAAATCATGAATAGATGAATAAACTGAATCTATATTAAAAGGATGCAACAAAATATATAGTGAGCCTTATGCTAAAAGCCATGTTCCATGAACATAAAAAATTCAGGGCATCCAAATGTGATCCATTAGTTTCTGAGGAACTCGAACAAAGATGTGACTGGACTGGGATGGCTTTTCAACAGTAAACAGCATCACTATAGAAGAGCTGCAACAGACTTTTTAAATATTAGAGTGTTTATAGTGTGTAAGTGTGATGGACAGGTGGGGAAAAGGGAGTTTTGGTTTGGTGGGGGTTTTTAGTTGTTTGGTTTTTTTTTTTCCTTTTATCAAGTAAGTATTTTTCATAGAGATTTTACGAAAAAGTTCCATCAGCCTCTAACTGTTCACCCTGTATTGGCTGCAGACACTGATATTTACAATGGATTGAGAGAAGAAAAGCTGTATTATTTTGATAAATTTTGCTGTTTTATAATATTAATTTGATCTGCAAAATCCCTCTCATCTGGGCTAAAGCAGATTTTTCTTTGGGCACACATAAAATCTTATTATGTGTTCTCATTATCGTTCATCATTATGGTAAAGAGTAAGATAATACTGCATTGTGCCTAGACTTGAACACTTTAAGGGAATGTAAAAGGCTATATGAATATCTTATGAAGTGATTGCAAAATAAAATTGACATCAAAGTGATTCGAATATGTAACATATTATTCCCTCCCTGTAAAATTGGATTGCTACTGAAAAGAACTTTCCTTCTTTTGCATTTGTGAAAGAAAAAAGAAGCCTCTTGCCCTTATGGAACAATACAGCATTTTCCCATGTCTACAAGGGCAAAAGTATGCATCCTCATGTGTACTTTTATTTGAAATTTATTTTTTGATACTTGATTAAAATGAATCCACCCCTTCTCCATTCATTTCAGCGAGCTGCCCTAAAACTGAGACCTGAGTGTGACAGCCACAACAGCGAACATGCACTGCGAAAGCATTAAGGGGGCTCCAGGGGCCAAAATAATCACCAGATATTAATGACCTGCTTAGCAGCTGGAGCAAAATATCTGGACAGGGAGGTGGCTGCCACAGACGTCTGTGCAGATGCACTGTGTGACCTGGCTGTTGAGGTTCCCTCATCTTCCAACTCCATTTCAAGCTCCTTTTTCTTGATATTGGTAACCAGCTTCCCATGCATGTCACACATTAGTATTTGGAAATGCTGCTTTCCAGAAGATTTTAAGCTGGGCTGATGTTTCCATGAGGTTCTTCTGTAAGTGTCCCTGCTGGTGGCCCTTGGGGACCTTGCTTGCAGGAACCGTAAATCCCACGGGAGAGTGCCAGCCCCTGGCAAGACACAGCGTGTCCACACGACACCAAGTGCTGACCTGGTGTGAGCATACTTTGCCTGTTCAAATCTGTTTAAAATAATTTGAATGAGAAACTTCATCCTGGCACAAGTTATGAGAAATTCAGTGTCCTACCACAGTGGCCCTAAAGTCCTCATGAATACCCAATAGTTTGCAGATCAGTGATGACATTGATATGAATTGTATTCATCCTCCTGGATGCTCCAGCCATGCATGGTTTCTATTTTGTGACTATGAGGCCACTGCAAATTATTTGTTCCCTAATATAGTTGGCTCTGTGTAAACCAGCTTTCAGCTGATACCTTCCTTTGTCTTGGTATGCATTGGGAGGAACATCTTGGGCTCTTCATGAAGCACCACACAAACCATGAAATGCTTATTGACTCCAGCAGGGACACGATTATAACCTTAGTTTTGCAATCTTTCTTTAATCTTCTTTTAATTAATTTAATTCTGATATCATTATCTAGATTGCCCCATTCATTCAGCATCACAGCATGTGTATCTTCATTCTCACTGGCAGGCTTTGGTAACTTTGCAAATGGGGCAGCTCTATCTCCCATTCCTACCTTTTGATCTTTACTAACAACCTTCCTTTAATGTCTGCCGAGCTCAGCCTTTTATCAGGCAGAGCACTCCACCCTCCCTGGTAGAGGGGGCACTGCTCTGATCAACGTAGGCATGCAGAGCTGAATTTCTACTGTCTGCCTCTCCAGCTGATCCTGCTGGCCCATCTTGGCTCTCCAGCCAGTTTTAAAACCAGTTCGACCAAATCCAATTTAAAACCGAAGGGCAGACAGGATTTCATAAAGTTTTACAGCCCATTCAAGTTTAACGAGTTTCAGGACCTGTGTCATCTCTGCTGGGGGATTTCTTCTGGTAACTTCCTTGGGTGGACAGTACTGGTGTGGGTGGGCAAACACAGTAACCTGGAGCTTGCAGCAGCACTATAGGTTAGAACATATATAATCCATACTGTTTCGTTGTTCCATTTACTTAGGTTTATGAAAAGAGCTCAGCTGTTGCCTTTTTTTTTTTGCTTAGTGGCACAAAAATGCCATGCCATTTGTACAGTTAAATGGAAAAGTCCAAACTATTCCATGATTCTATGACTCAGTAGATAAGCTGTCCTCTCTTCTGCTTGGCCTTGGTGTGACTGTGGCTCAGCTAGTGTGAAGCAGGGACCCAGCAAAGAGGACTGGCATTGCAGCCAGGTCAGAGCGAGAGAAGCCCAAGGGTCAGGATGCAGACTGGCATGGCTTGCACCAAGACCCCTACTGGCCCCAAATCCATCCCATATCACTGAGATAAAAGTCCTTATTCTGGTATAACCTCTTTCTAAATTGAAATAATTTATATTAGCACACCTATGCCCATACTACATGGCTGTAACGCATTATTTTTTTAAACGTGTAAATCCTGGTCCACGCCCCTGCTCAAGCAGGATCATCTGGTGCAGACAGCCCAGGACCATGACCTTTTATCTGTGATCGTGGCTTCTGAGTATCTTCAAGGATGGGGACTCCACATAACCTCCCTGAGTAATCTTTGCCAGTGGTCAGTGATCAACATCCTGGTCATGACAGCTTTTTTCCATGGTGTGTCTAGATGTTACACAAGATTTAACACAGAGTATATAAATTTTCGGAGATGCTGAGCAGATCCCATGGCTGGGATTGCTCGTTACTTTTAAAGATCAGGCAAAAGAAGTGCTGTGGTTTTCCTCTTCTGGAGCAGTAACAATTTCTGGATGGAAAGACAGCAGAGAAAGGATAAATCTGGGGTACAAACAGATAGAAGTGCACTGCCTGCCCTCTGCCATTTTTTTCTGAGTAACTTTAAACTCTGATGCACTCTGGCTCTCAGGCAAGGCACATTTTCAGAAGCTCTCAGATGTCAGTGGTTGCAAAGCTCAGCTGAAAACTGAGTACAAATGGAAAATCCTGTCCTTTGGTCTCTCCTGGCAAGTCAAGTATTTACTTGGACTTATTTAAAACTTACCTGCTCTGCACTCATTTTCTCATTTCCACTCACTTCTACCAATAGGCATCATTTGGCTGAAAGATAAAGTAGCCAAATAAATCAGTGTTGCTTCCCTGCCACGAGCTAACAAAAAAAAAGATCCTGAGGGCAGAGACCAGACACTGGCAGAAAGGCAAGTATCAGCACACAGCCCCTGTGTGGTGCTGGTTTTCTGGGGTAATGGTCTATTTACGTGATGCTTTCCATACAACCCATGCTTGCCCTACCTATGATTGCCAAGGTGAAGCTGCTCAGCACAACAGCAAAATAAGATGCTCTGCCTAGTAGTGGAAAGGTCTGTTCCCAGTACATACTACAGTTTGCTTAGATGGGTGGTTAAAGACGGTGTGTTGATTTTAATGAAGATTGATAGTCAACATGAATATGCTGCCTGCCTTGCTTCTCTGCTGGGTGCTCAGCAGAGAGCCTGCCGAACCTTAAACAATGGGATTGCCTGTTGATTTGGGGATTAAAAGCTGTCTGTGGAAGACCGTGCTGAGAGCTTCTGCTGAAGGGGCTAATTCATAGTCTAGTCAAGTAGCTTTATAACCATGTCTATCATGAAAATTTGTTATCAGCATATTGTTTGAATCACAGATCAATGCACGCTGATTTTGCCAAATCTAATTAGATTTGATGGGGAAGAACATGGATGCATTTTTTAAGGCTCTGTAGTTCCCATCTTTCTATGCGTAATTTCATTTTGAATTTGTTTAACAGCAATTGAAAGTTGTGAATCGTGATACTGTGGAGATGTCAGCCATGGTTATCCCACTTAAGCAATGCTGTCTGTCACCCAACACTGAGAACAAGAGACTGAGAGTCAGAACTCCAGTGCCTCCCAGTTACACCAGTCAGAACTCAATGTGCACTCTCTGTATGGCCACAGACAAGATATTTTACATATCTGCACCTCAGTTTACATATCTGTGAACTTGGATATAGCATATATATGCATCTTAAGGGCATTATAAGACTTCATTGATCACTACTACTTCTAAGCTGCTTGCATTTCTTTGCTTCCATGGCACAACACAACATTAATTATCATAATTTGAGACGTGGCAGGGGCACAGCCTGGTGATTATCTACCTTTGTGAGTACTGTGGCTGCTCTGCAGTTGCTTAAATCTCTTTTCGGTACAGTGAGGATACCAGCTACACAGGTGTCCATCATGAGGTCAGGGCTTAAATGGGACATTCTCCAGCACTAAACTGGTGAGCAGCTTATGACAGATGCCCACACCAGATACTTCTGCCTCACTTAGGTCTTTTCTCCAGTGCTGGTGGAGTTTCTTTAGTGTCTGTTAACTGGTTTGCCTATATTCTTATCCTGTGCCTTGTAGCATAGGAGCAGCAGCATCATGACTGTGAAATGGACTTAAAATCCCAGATGTGTCCTGCTGTGGTGCACATCTTTTCTCTGACATAGGAGCTGGGAAAAAGGGGCCAGCACAGGCCAAAGGCCCAGGGTGCAGCCACTCTCCAGGCAGCAGAGAGATGCAAAGGAGGGTGTTGGACCAGATCTCCCACTTCTTAGGGTGGTGCTGGGCCATTACATGAGACATGGGCAGTGGTGCCACTGTCACCAGCGGTGCTAATGACAGCACAAGTCTCCCAGCTGCCTCTGAGGAAGATTCCATGCCTGCAGCCACAATTCAGTCTGTCCAAGCCCCGAGACAACCCAGCCCCCATGCCTGCCCCATGGCTGTGCCCACACAGGCAGCGTGGGGCACATCCATTAACAAGCACTCTGGGAAAGTTGAACTTTACACATGAGTGCACAAATAGTAACTGGTCTTGAAAGGAGAAGGACAGCAGGTCCAGCACAGGTTTCACACACCATCCCCCACTTCCCTGCTGTTGCTGGAGGAGCAACGTGCATTGCCCAAAGCTCGCGTTGTGGCTTGGCTGTGTCAACAGGCCTGTCGTGACAGTCCATGGGCTGCCAGTGTCACTCTCCCTTGAAAACTGTTCACATGAATGTTGTATATTTGTTATAGATGAAGAGATCAGTGTAAAGGCTAAAAAAGGAAAGTAAACAGAAAGGGAAGGACCCTGGGGATACCGCGGTGCTGTCTGTCTGCCAGCTTGGCTGGTCTGACCTGTTTATAATGTCTAACACAATCACAGGTGCCAAAGAATAACCGACAAGTTAAACAGTTTCCTCTTTGAGATTTAGCAACAGGATCTTTGTGTGAGGAGAGCAGAGATCCTGCTGTTTTCCCAGAAGCCGAGTGCTTCAGAAATAGGGGAGCAGACACCAGGCTCTCCTCTGGAGACTGGTAGCATCATACGTGCTCTGTGCATCCTCTGCTGCTGTTAAGACACACAGTTCTTCTGTGGGCACAGGGCTCTCCTGTGAACAGACCTATGGCCCTTATCTCTCATCCAAGGGTATCTTCACATCCATGGTTTTCTACCTCTGCTGACAGCACCACTTTCCACTTCCTCTCCCAGGCATGCAACTTCTCTTGTGATCTTTCACCCCTCAGACAAAACACACTCCTCCTCCCCAAGGATTTAGTCAGTCTCTTTCTCAGCGGCTTCCTGGGAAATCAGGCTGGGACCTGAATGGTGCTGCCTCCCTCTCTCTTGAATTCTCTCGTGTTCACAGCATTTTTTTTTTTTTCACTAATGATGTCAAACCTCCGGCTCACAGTTTTGATAGCCCTCCCCCAAACTCAAGCATGCTCATCTCTGGATCTACTTTCCAAATTTAGTAATGCAGACATTTGGTTTCACTTTATTCTAGTGCTTTCTTCTTTCTTAAATCACATTCAAGATAGTAATTTTAAATGCTCTTCATAATCTCTAATGTAGTTTTTGTACTTCTCTGTTCTACTAGTTCAGTCTTGCTGCACATGCAGAAAGGCATCTCTTTGAAAAGTCATCTTTCTTTCTTTTTTCAATTATTTTTTATGCCACAAACTTGGGGAATATATGGAGCATCTGAGTCACATACTTCTGTAGCTGGTAGCTGGGCCATCAGTGACAAGTCTGTTATTTCTGTGCTTCATACCAACCCTGAATATCCTCTTTCTCTGCTCTGGAGTCACATCTAAGCTACCCAGAATCTGTTCTTCATCTCACATTGAACACTGAAAGCACACAGAAGGCAGTGGAAGTCTTTCAATAACCTTCATAAAAATTCCAGTCTTTATTTTTGTTGTTATTGCCTACTGCTCCCAGCTCTTAGAACTTTGTCCCCACCAAAATCACAGGTGAGTCACCATCACCTAGAGAGGGATCACTGTTTGGGTACAGGAATGCCTTTTCTTTAAATTAATATGAGTACTTAAATTAAAAGACTGGGAAAATAAATTAATTACGATAAGCACCATTGCATTTTCCCATTGTTTTATCATGGAATGAACTTGATATTGGTAAATACAGCAGGGAGGTATGTATAAATAAGAGTGAGGACAAGAGGTGGTTGTGTCAAATTGTAACACTTGCTGCAGAACAAATGTGTGTAAGTGGCTGTAAATACATCCAGGATGACAATTAGGTGGTTTCTAATCTTCAGAGAAGAGTTCCAAGATAATATCCAGGAAGGTGAAGTGAGGACAAAATACTGATGTTCAACTTAATGTCTTTATGGGCAGGCTGATGTGAAATGTTGGTTTCTATTAGGAGAGGAGCAGATGCAATGACCTAACCCTTCCTCCTGAGTGTCTAAGATGACTGAGGGTTTTTTGGAGAGTTCTGGAATTAACCTGGAACAAGCTTAATCCCTGGATGAGGGAAGGTATAATTACTGCTATGATTACACACTCCGCTGTTTTTTCTGCTGTGTCTCTCCATGACCCATGTTTGCAGGGAATGTGTGGTGGTTTGCTCCAGCCTCTGCTGCACCTACCTGCCCTGGCTGATGACACTTCACCTTCCAGATCCTGTGGTGACCAGCTGGAAGCTGTCAGCTCTGCGCTCTAGTAACCTCAAAGAATCACACCTCTCCTTGGCTCCACTGGCACGGATTAAGAAGCGCTCATGTGATCCCTGCTGCTGGCAAAGCTTCTGGGGTCATAGGCAGGGAAGCAAAAGCAGAGTGCTGGAGGGTAGAATGCTTCAGCTGCCACAGCCTCGTTGCAGCCTGACCCCTGATCTTTGCGTCAGATCTTCTTTTGGCCTAGAAAGAGCGTGCTGCGTCAGTTGGCCTTGACTTTGCTCTGTTTAATTTGCAGAGGTGAACTTAGAGCAAAGCAATTGTCTTGTGTAAGTGCGCTAAGCTGTCGTAAGGATGATTACACTCGAGTGCTTTATTGATGTGAGACTATTCAGATCATATTACGAGATGGTTTTTAGAGTACAAACACAGATAGGCTGCAGGGCTGAGCGATAAGAACACAAGGCATATTCTACGTGCCTTTTTATGTTTCCTGCAATGAGAGACCCTTGGTGTGATGGAAACAGAGGGTCTCCCCCTGGTTGTTGAGGCTCCAACTGTGCCGTCACAGGGGGATATGCTTGGTGGTCAGCTGCCACGCCCCTGCCAGCCTCCCTGGAAAGGTATAATGGGTGGTCTGTGAATTTTTAGGGGATGTGGGGTCTGACTTCCAAATGCCAGGACTGCCTTGCAGTGGAGGGGAGCATCATGTCCTTGTGCCACAGGTTGCAGAGGTCCCTCCAGGAGCCACATCTGGATAACCTGTGTGATCATGGTCTGGCTTCTCTTGTGTAAACAGGCAGGCAAACATTTTTACTCCTCTTCATGATATTTTCCTGGCTTTGTCATGCTGGGAATAGAACATGAAAACACCTCTCTCTCGTCATGGCACACAGAGCTGTGTTCGTAGCCACGCTGGTGGTGCTGGTAATACCTGGGCAAGTCTGTGGTGTCAGGAAAACCTCTATTAATTTGAGCTGATATTTTAACAGCTGATTCTCTATGTGTTTTGCCAAGGAAGGAAGGGAGTCCTAGGGAGAAAGGAACAAAAACTCAGTTTTCAGAGTTATTTGATACATATTTCTCTTCTGCTCTGGCAGCCAGGAGCTGTGAAGGAGCCATCAGGGCCCCACTTAAGGGCAATACCCATGTGAAAGCAGAGTAATAGTTTTATGCCACTGCTTCTCCAAAACTCCAGAGTGGGAATGGGCTTGGAGAAAAAAGTATGTCAGATAGCTCCAGAAAAAATTGTGTCAGTGTGCTCCAGAATAAAATGTGTCAGGGTGCTCCAGCACTTGGCCCTTTTCAGCTGATAAAATGAACCTTTGCTCTCATGAGTAACTTTAGATTTTAATCTTTCTCCTGAGTTCACTGACCTCGAGAAGTAATTTATTTAGGACTTGGTCTCCAGCCAGTTGTAGGAGTATGGCCCAAAGTGATCTCCTTCACCTCTCCTCTGCTGCAGCAGTTTGCTGAAAGGGACAGCACAAAAACCTTCAATCTACCTGCTCAGGAGGGCTCCCACCTCTCTTACCATGAGCATGCAAAGCCTCTTTTTTCAACCCAGTGTTGTATCTTGTTAAATTGCAGGACCATAGAGTTGCAGCTTGGATTTATACCATATTTTCGTGCCTTTTGCACAAGCATTTGCTTCTCCTATAATGACTGGGTAGTTTTCGCAGATAAGCTCTTTCTTGAAATAGTCAAAGCATTGTAGGGCAGTTGGAACATATTTACTAATTAAATGGAGCAGCATGTGTTATCCACATGAAGATGTCACTATGCTGGGTAGAGACAGGCTCTGTGCAGAGGCTGATTAGTCTGGCGTGGCAGTGGCAGCTCCCAGGCTGGGCACCACAACCCATGCAGATGCCAGCACCCTCTCGGGTTGTACACACTGCAGAAGTGACACTGCAGCTCCTATCTCACTGCAAAGCTGCCAGCACAGGATTCTAGGCTTCCTACTGGAGAGAGCAATAGCAGTATGGAGAAAAATCTCATATGGCATTGAGGCTTCTACTTCATTTTGGGTCCAGCCCGGAATCAAAGGGATACATTTCATTTTTTCTTATTTTGTTTAAAAAAAAAAGTAACAAAAAATGGAAATAAAGTTTGTTCTGTCTGTATACTGGAGATTTTCTCTTTTCCTGTATCAACAGTCTGCTGCCGGTTCTGTATTCTCAGTGTTCTCTCCATGTTCTTGGAGGGCTGCAAAGCTACTTTCTATATTTGTGTGTGGGATGCTTGTATCCTTCTCTCCTGTGATAATTTGGATACAGCCATGGTATGTCAGCACTTGGGAGAATGGTATTTAAAAGAAAAAAAAATTCTGTAAGAAGCAAACTGGCAGTGCTCGGGAGAAATGGGGCCGAGGGCTTCTGTTGGGGTGAACAACCGCGGAGGACGGGCAGTGCAGGCTCCCGTGCGGCCCACCCGCTGATGCTGAAGCTGATTCCGCTCTTCCGCGGCACCTTCCTGTTCGTGGGAGCAGGACGGCGTCCCGTTACCTACCCGTGCACGCTGCGCGCCTCCCCGCCGGCTTCCCCCGCACCTGCGGAGTGCCGCCGGAAAAAATCTGGTCCTTTACTTAATTATTTTCAATGCACGCCCAGGTACTGGCGGTGCGGTGCGGTGCGGGCGGTGCGGTGCGGGCGGTGCGGAGCGATGCCATGCGATGCGGTGCAGTGCCGGCGGTGCGGTTCTGTGCGGTGCCGGCGGTGCAATGCGAAGCGGTGCCGGCGATGCAATGCGGGACAATGCCGGTGGTGGGATGCGGGGCAGGAGCGCGGGGCGGGCGGTGGGATGCGATGAGATATGAGACGGTGGGATGCGCGGCGGTGGGATGCGGTGTGATGTGGTGGGATGCAGGGCAGGAGCGCGGGCCTGGCGGTGGAATGCGGGGAGGGGAGATGCGGTGTGGGGC
>VXBT01012732.1:1440796-1469400 GCA_013400235.1 Oriolus oriolus | reverse complement strand
CCCCAGCGGGCTTCGGTGAGTACCGGGGCCGCAGCGAGGGCGGCGGGGTGCGGAGATGGGGGGGTATTTATTTGTTTATTCTGCTTTTGCCTTTACTTTCCCCAACCCCCCCGTGTTGTTATCTGAGTCCCCGGCGGGGCGTGCGGGTCGGGGCGCAGTTCGGAGCCCGGGCGCGGGGCTAGCCCGGATGGGGGGAGGGGAGGGTGCCTTTCGTGTTATTTATTTATCTTTGTTAAAGCTCTGGGTCGCCCGTGGCCTAAAAATAGCAACTGCACGGCGAGACCCGTGCGGATGGAGAGGAGACGGGGCCGGGGCACCGTCCGACGGCAAACACGGCCGCGATGGGGTCGGCGCGGCTCGGAGTGACCCGCAGCGATGCGCCCATCCCCCGTAGCTCCCCCCCAGCCCCGGCTGCCGGACCCGGGGAGGGACCGGGGCAGGAAGAAATGGGTGCCCACCCTCGCGTCCCGCGGTGTGGGGAGACCCCCGGGGCACGGAGGTGACAGGGGCGTCCCCGCGGTGCGGGGCTGGACGAGCCCTCTGCAACTGCGCGGAAAATGCGCGCAGCGCGCAGGCCGGGGCGCGGAGCCGGCCTGCTGCCTGCCCTGCCTGCGCTGCCCTCGCTGCCTGCTGCTGCCTGTGCCTGCGGGGTCAATTCAGCTTTAACCCGCAGTGCTCGGCCACCGTTAGTGTGGTCAGCCTGGTCCTGGGCTGGGGATCAGGAGGGCCTGAGGAAAAGACTGGGAAGATTCTTTGGATGTTCCACGGATCGTTTTTACAGACGATTTTTTAGGCCGTCTTTTCCTTAAAAAGTTGTTTAGGGTTTTTGAGTACTTTAATAGGCCTCAATTTTTTAAAATATCTAAATAATACTGAAGTATTTCCATTGAGAGGGTGCTTTAGGACTTGGATCTCAGTCTGTTAAACTGTTGGTTGCTGCATCTTAAAATATCATGCAGAGAAATCCCAGCAGAACTGAGAACTGAATCTGAGAGATGCTGCAGGCCTTCAGTGAGATCTTTTTAATCCCATCCTTGTTGACAAGTTTAGACATGTTGTCCTGGCCACGTATCTGGTCAGACACAGTGAGCCGTGAGCCCTACACTAGTTCCTCTTTACCAATATGTTGAAAAATTTGTGTTCTTTAAGTAAGTGATTTGGAACAAAAGAGCTTTTCTGAGGGTGTATTAGAATGTTAGCCATTGCTAAATACAAAGAATACAGTATGGTTACAGCTGTATGAGATTGGAGTGTTTATTTCTTCACAAGAGCAGAAATGCAATCTCACTAATGCCAGGTTGCACAACTGCAGTTCACTAGTGTGCATTTTAAGAGTACTTATATACACTGTTGCAAATTAGGAGGATATTAAAAAAATGTAGCTCTGAAGTGTGGACATTACTAATAAACAAGCATACAGTCTGATACTTAGTCATGTGTCATAAACATCCAATTTCTTTTTGATTGTGATTTTTAAAATTATTTAACAAATGTGTGTGTTTTCCAAGCACGTGGGGCAGTAAGATGCTCTTTTGTGCCAGGAGCTGCATATCTCTGATAAATGCCAGGTCACAGCCCAGGGAGGTTCAAGTAATTTTATATTCACTATGCATCATTTTAGGAATGCACCTCTAACTTTATTCTTTCCCCCTCTCTCTTCTGTCTCTCGTAGCATTAAGTCAGGAGTATGGCTTGCAGCTAGCTTAGGGGTGTTATAATTCTGATTGGTCTGACTGTGCCTCTGTGTATTTTAAGTTATATTAAGGTAATTAGTGATGCAGGTGCAGTTTGTCAGCCAGTGGGAACGCCTCTATACCTGTTTGGAGTAAAATGTACATGTGTGTCTCACATCCCTGGGAGAGGGGCTGCCCTGGTCAGCCTGCACAGGGACAGCAGGAGCAGTGCCAGCTCGCTGCCTCTGCACGGCCTGGAGGATTTGGCATCGTTTGCATCTGCACGCTGATGTCCAGCCCACGGCAGGGCCGTCTGCAGTCGCGAAAATAAGGAAGGGCTCAGGCCTGCTGCCATCGAAGGGCCCATCTGTTGCAGAAAGGAATCATGTGTTCCAGTTAGTTTGCAAATTGGATCATCGGCTTCCTGGGTGAAAGTGCACGCTTGGAATATAACTTTGGCTGGAGCTGACGGATTTCAGAGGTGATGGTGAGTTGTGTGTCCTGACGGCAGCACAGTTCTGTGGCTCTGTGTTATGGTGTGCTCTCCTCTCTGTGCCTCTGCACAACCAAAGCCCAGTTTTTTGTTTCATTAAGGACTTTTATCTTCCAAAATTGGAGCTTATGCTTAATTCTTTGCAAGATTTGAACCATATCTTCCTATTTTCAATCAGAATGCTTCACAAACGCAGCTTATGCTTCCTGGCTGTATATATTTCATTCATTTGTTTTATGAGGAATTGCTGTCAGGGGAAGCCAATGTGGAGCAAGGCTAGGGGTAAGAAAAGTGTATCTATGTACTTCCAGGGTATTGGTGCATCTTGTATTTGTTTAGCACCTTTCAGCTGAATGTGTTCAGTGCATTATTACAATATCACTTTTTCTACAGGCCTCTTTCTGCAGGCTTTTTCAGTAATTATGCTGGTGCAGCTCTACTCGGAACTGCAAGGTCGTTCTTACAAGTGTGACAGCTTAAAAAAGAATAATATTTTTCACCATTGGTCTGTGCAGACAGCAGTGCTGGCAAGCCATGGGAATATGCTGGTTTTTGTGACATGGGAGGTGTTTCTTGCAGGATTACTGGAGGTTTGTCTTTTGCTCCCAGTAGATAAATTTAGCAAAGTGTGGTGTCAGGAGCTCGTGGTGCAGTGCACTGCAGCTATGTGCCAAGCAGTTCAGCAGTGCAAAGGGCTCTGTCAGAGCTTCAGTGGAGCTTCTGTGCTGCTCTCAGTGCATCACTGCTGGGATGGAGATGCTGGGATGGTGGGCACACCACCCTGACTGACCCCTTACTGCTGGCCAGGGGATGGGCGACGTGATGTGATGTCCTGCTTTGTGAGCCAGGAAGGGTGCAGAGCTGCAAACTGAGCTAGCAGAGGAAAATGTATAACTGGTCAGGAAGCTTTTGCCTTTTTGCAACAAGGTGATACTGATCTTATTTTGAAGTACAGCGTGTTGTTTTCTGTCTCCTTGCTGCTGGTAGCTTTAGTACTGAACACCTGCATGGTTCCTGGTGAGATTTACGAAGAGTGAAGAGGGAATAAAAACATCATCTGTCTCTTGGACTCATTATCGCTGCATATGGGGCACGTTTTCCCTCGTCACAGCTGTATCTGCTCCTGAGATTGTCCATCTTCTTATGCAGCAAAGTGCTCAGTGTCCTGACAAGCAGTTGTGATGATATGTGCCTGCATATGGCATTCTTACACCTGGGGGTGCACTGCCTGCCATTTGCTCACCTTGTGGGTACAGTTCAGTGGAGGACAGCATTTTTTTGAGCTACCAGTGTTGCAATAAAGGAGTGTTCTCAGTTCTCTCTCTCTCTGGCAAGTGCCAGAGATTATTTAGAACGGGTCTTGCCGATAGTGTTTTTTTCCCTGTCACTCCAAGGGTGGCCGATGAAAAGCACTGAGATGGTTACCTGAAGCATCATCTCCCCTCAGCTGAACACAGCAGCCTGCAGTGACTCAAACACTGGGACCGGCCAGGCATTTGGAGTTGTCCTCATGTGTATGATCTGAAACATCCAGATGTGTATGATCTGAAACATCCAGATGTGTATGATCTGAATGCCTTTTAATGCATGCTCGGATGGTATAATTCATTATGTGAATTCAGGGTATGGATGTGAATACCAGTGTGGAGCTCTGTCCTACAAATCGGGGTAGGATACCCCGAGTACTGAGGTACTAGGATACCCTGAGTACTGGCTGAGTATCTCCCAGGTTTTCCTGACAGGTTTGTCCCTTCTGATGCCTGTGCTGTCACATCTTCACTGCTATTGGTATCTTATATTTGTCAGCAAATACTACAATTAAATCTCCCATCACCTCGAAGGAAAAATGATCCATGAATTACTGCTGGTATAGTGTGTCATGCAGGAAGGGGCTTTCAAATGCAGCAGTGACAGGCAGAGCTAGAACCAGTGCCTGGTAAATAATTCAGATCAGAAATTATGGCAAATTAGAAATTAAAGGCAAGAGTGATTAGCTGCTGAAACAAATTGCCAAGAGAAGGGGCAGGTTCTCTCTCTCAGTCATTTCCGCCTTAAAACCTGAGTCGGAAGAAGCAGTAGAAGAAGCTTTGTATAAAAATTACTGGGTAGGTTCCTGCAAATCAGCTCATTACAAAGTTCCTTGACAAGAAAGGGGAGGTTTGATCATGCCCCCCACACTGTGAGGTTGGGTTGTCCAGCCATTGAGAGCCCACTTGTACTGCTGGGGAGGGGGCTGAGCTGAGCTGCAATGTGTGGGGCACTCAGACGAGGAAGAGAAGCCCAAAGCCCTGGAAGGACTGTGTATTTGCATGGAGGAGTGTCATTGCACAGTAGAGTGTCTTTGCCATGAGGCATTTTGGAAATCAGCCTTTTGTCACCTCTTTTGCTTGTCTCAGTCAGGAATACCCAGTGCCAAATCATGTACCTGGCCAAGAGCTGCAGCATTTTGAGAGCTTTTGAGGGGAGAGGTTTACATCACTGGGGTTGTCATCTATAAGCTGGGAGCTTTTCCAGGCACAGGACCCAGCTCCTCTTCTAGAAGATGAATGGCAGAGAAGCCTAAAGAAAGCCCCCAAAGGCTCTCCTGTTTTGGGGAGAGGCGATCGCTATTGCAAGAGCAGTACCCAGAGCTGTAGGCTGTTTCCTTAGAGGCCAGTGCAGAACAGAGCTGAGTGGCAAGACCACATTCCATGATGTAGTTTTGTAAGCAGCTTGAAGAGACCCTCAGCACAATGTGGGTTGTGCTGGGAGCCCCCAGACTTTGAAGTGGTCCGGCGCATGGATTTTAAGGTGGAAAACTCAGGTTTCCCAATCACTCATCATCATCTTCCCTTCCTCCAGCTGGATGGTCCAGTCTCTTCTCCCTGGCTTTCTCTGAACGGCTGTTCTGTGCTGCTTGGCCTTCCATGAGTACCTGCTGGCTGGCTGCCTCATCTGTGCTTTAGCTTTACTGCTGGCTTGGAGCTGGTTAAGGGGTGTGTCAGCCCAGTAGCACCTTCAGTGTGGATGCCCTATCTTGGTTCCTTGCTTGGAATTGGTAGAAGCCATCAGATTAGTACCACTGTAAGTTCTCCTGCTCCAGGGGATTTTTGTGAGGTAGCAAATGCTACAGGTTCGAAGTAATTCCCAAGCAGGCATGGGACAGGTTGTCTGCTGCCTGCTTATGTGCTGCATGCCTTTTGTCCCAGGTAATTTTGTACCTTTCCTGAATTTCCAACATGTGGATTTAAGAGGTTGCTTGCCTCACTTTTCCCCTCCCTATCAGGAGAACTAAAACTTTAGATCTTTTCACCAGTACTGCAGGAGTGGCATCCTGTGAGGTCCTGCATAAATCTCAGCTGGTGTTGGGTAGCTATTGACAGCAACTTAAAAAGGAGAAGAAAAATCTCATTTAGGAGTATTATCTTTTAAAAAAAAGCAGCAACCTCCAACTCTTAATAAGCACTTTGTATTTTGAGGCCTAGATTTGGTCATACTGCAACCATCCCATCTTGAAAATGTTGGCTGAGCAAAATCCCAGCCAAAATAAAATGCATTGCACTGCCTTGCACAGTTCCCTGCCCAGGTAGGGGGTGAGCCCTGAATGCACAAGTGGAAGGGGCATGCTGGCTGTGCAGGGAACATGTAATGCAGGAGACTGGAGGCTCTTAACAGCCTCTGTAGGTTTAGGAAAAGTGGCTTTTCCTAGATGTCTCTTAGTGAGGTGCTGTGTCCTTGCAGCCTAGTGTTGGATCAGGTATCACTGTCCCTGCCAGTGGTACAGTGCTGGCATTCGTGTGGTGTTGTGTGTGCTGGTTTACGTGTGGAAGCAGCAGTCCTGGGCTCCTGGCTATGGGATGTGGAGCAATCACCAAAGCCCAGACTGTGCTTGAACCCTTGACGTCTCCCTGATTGGATAAAGCATAGGTCCCTCTTTGCTAATATTGATGTTTGGTATTATTATTATCCTCATCAGTGTAACCATCGTTATTATTTTATAAGCTGTGTTGCAAACATAATGTTTATTGTGCAGTCATGTAGTCATGCTATAGCAGTCTCTAGATGTGATGTACCAGAACCCCTTTATTCTTCAGCTGGGGTTGTAAATTAGGTAATCATAGCTATTGGTGCAGCAGCCTGTAATGTAACACACAGAGCGAAAAGCTGCCATACATCCTTTTGGAAATATTTAGCAATGTTTAGAGCCCTATTTAAATAATAATAATGGTTTGTTTAGTTTTGGTCCTCCTTCATAAGAGCAGGAAAGTCTGAAATACGTTTCCCAGGAAGTTCTCCTGCGGGGAGCAAAGGCCAAGAGCTTCATGTGGTGGCACAGGCAACTGGGATTCTGCTCACTGGTTTTAGAAGATGATATTTACAGTTTGAATTGCTGGATCCTTGGATTTACAGGTATCTCACATCTGGTTCTGGTTCTTAGTTAGCTTTTGCGGGTGAGCAAAGCTTTACACATTTCTTAACTGTTAAAAAGGCTGCTGTTAGATTATATAAAAATACTAACAAAAAGGTACATGTGTTTGGTGTTAGAGAGGAAAATAATCAGCCTTGTTTATGTGCTGGGAGGTTGGACTGGACACCCCAAAGGTTCTTCCCACCAGCATGTCTGTGTTTTTGTGGTAACTGAGGCAAAACTGAAAAGCTGAGCTTCAGGTCTCCGTTTATGGGAAAAGATGGAAGGAGGCCCAGCTTCCCTGAATACACAAGAAGAGTAAATAAATGTGATTAAGATAAACGGGTTCAGAGGGGAAATTTGTCTTGAAAAGTTTTCCTTATATTGGGTTGTTAGCATGAAAACCCACCAGTTCTGCTTGTTACAAGCACCTTGAAAAGATAATGGGGTTCCCAGTGACTGGCCATGGGGAGGGTTTGGTGTCTCAACAAGGCATTGTTCTCCTCCCAGCTTCTACTCTTCTGCTTGACTCTTTCATCTGCAAATGTGTCAGGGCAGCCACTCTTTTACATACAGCTGTTCACAGCACAGAATAGCAGAGCTCTAATGTCAGGTGGACCCTCAGAGCCTCATAGAAATGTTTGCACTCCTGTGCTTGTCATGGTCAGAAATGGTAGTGATGACTTGTGTAGGTTGCTCTTTAAGGGATAGGTCTGGTGGCTGCAACTAACATGACCAGACAGAGAAAAAGCTTTTGAAAACTTCTCACCAAGCAGCTCTATGTTTCAGGTACAAATGCTGAAGGTCTGGAAGTAAGACCTTTCCGAGCTCCTGTTTTGCTGTGACGAGTGAGTACTGGCTTTTCATCTTTCATAGCATGGTCAGTGGCCGTTCTTCATATAGAGGAGGAAAAGGAAAAGGAAATTTGCAGTGATTTTATAAATGTAATTTTAAGGATAAGTGTATCAAGTACAGTCTACAGGTTACTGGGTGTAGTTTGGGTATAACTATCTTTGAGACAGGTTGTAGCCCGTTCAGAGCTCAGGATGTTGCCATTAGCATAATGCACAACATTGTATTTCTTGAGGATTCAGCCTGTACCCCTCTGTTGGTACCCACTGTCCCTGCCTTCTTTATAAATCTTGATGACCTGAGAGACTTTTAGCAAATAACTTACTTTGCAGGATATTTTTAATAACTTTTAGTGAGTATTTTTCTTGGGCACTTTTGTGAGACAAATTACAATAAATAGGATTTAAATTCTGTACATCCCTCTGTTAATTAACACCACCTCATGGATCACAGGAGTAGGGTAGGGGAATGTATGGCAGGGATCCAACAACCTTCAGTCACTTGTCCTGATCAACTGAGATTGGGAGAGCTTACAGTTGTTCTTGCCTAATGCATTTCATCTTCTTATAATAATATTAAGAGTGCTAATGTTCATAGTGATAAATACCTATATCTTGTTCTGCTTAAAAAATCTGGATGCTGAGCAGGTAAAAATGTTGTGTCCACTGTGGCAGCAGAAAGGCAGTTCAGGCTCCTGAAGGTACGAGGTACCATCAGGGATGGGCTGACATGTGGGATCCATGCTCTCTTGAAAATCAGGGCTAAATCTCTTTAAGGCTTTCCTGAAATGTGACAAAGCCTGTAGACCCATGAAATACTGCTTATAACATTAATACTTTATTTGAAGATATCCAGGGATTCTGATGCCCATTAGAAGCTGCCAAGCGTTAAGGCTGAACTCTTGTGGCTGCAGTTTCACTGGAGGCTTGGCCAGCAGAACAGGTCTGCACAGAGGCTCCTGACCTCCTTCCTCAGTGGCGGGGCACAGTGGCACCAGAAGGAGCTTGAAGTCACGTTTGAGTTCTTTGAAATGGCTGGTACCCCAGGAAAAACAATGAGATTGCCTCCTCCCACGAGTCTTGGCACTTGGAACCCCACACTGCCTTGCAGGAGGTGACCTGGCTGGGCAGCCCAGGCCCAGGTGGCCACAGTGAGAAGATGATCTGTTTAAACTTTTTGTACCGAGCTGCTGCCAGGGAGCCAAGTTCCTGAACGCTGTTCACTCATTGACGAGGAACAGCTCTCTGGGCTCCAGCAGTGCCCAAGAGCCTGAGGAAGGGGGTGAAGAGCCTGCTGCTGCCATGCTGTCCACAGGTGGTCAGTTCAGTGGGAGGGTTAGGAGTTCTCCTGACTTTGTCCTGGTGATAAACTTTCTTCTTTTGGTGTTTCTGTCGTCTCTGGCTGTTTAGCAGGTCCAGCACCTCTTCGTGGGAAGAGTCCTGGTCTTGTGCTTGACATTCGCTGTGTCTTGGCTTGGCAACAGCAGTAACATACTTGTGTAGGGAGCCTGCGAGTGAAGGGAGCACCAGCTCATCCAGAAAGCTGCAGCACATCTCTGCTGTGTGTCTTTCTTTGCTGGCTTCTGTATGAAATACAGATGAAGTTTTGAGGTCTTTTGTTCTCTTGTTAGTGTGCTCACTGAATTGCCTCAGGTGGCAGGAAGACTGCTTAAAACTTTGTGCCAAAGGCCATAGGAACGTTCTGCAAGGAAATTAAGCTCTGCTCTCTGAGGGTCCAGTTTTGCATAAATTGTGCAACCCCAAGTGATAAGGATCACCATAAACCTCATAATATTCTGCTCCAAGTTATGTTCAACTGAAGGTCCTTTTCCTAAATATATAGCAATGTTTTGTATGATGTTTAAAGACAGTTAAGGAGCACACAAGCAGAGCAAGACCCTCCACTGCTGGGTTAGAGGAAAGAAGAGAAAGAAGATGTATCAGGTGTTAGTTCATCAGCTAGTACAGTACCCACAAGATAATATGGTGCTGACTGCAGTGTTTAAACAGCATTGAAAAAAATACATTTGATTGCAGTACCAGTTACCTGCAGCGATTTGAGCCTTTTAGGAATATTAAAAAAATAGGAAATTGCAAGATTACGGTATGGGCCCAGATATCCTTAGCTCTGCCCTACCTTTCTTCACCCATTTCAAACTAGGCTTAATTATCAGAAATTTTCTGCAGTCACAAGACTGGTTTGTAGCACTTTGTTGCATTAACAGGTTAATGCAATTAACAGGTTAATGCAACAAAAAGTTGCAAGCTCTGTTATCTAGCAGATGTGTTAAATGTTAAATTATTATTTTTTTAAAACTATGTTGCCTCATTTATCACCTGGGATGGTCTCATAGATTCCAAGTTAATTAATGTAGGACTCTTGGTCCCCATCTGTTTTGTATGTCTCAAAATGTGATTTTTAAACAAACCAGCAGTTAGAAGAGGAATCTTGAAGTCAAGATCATGGTGGACATTGTGGCCACTTTAGTTAGGGGTTGTTTCTGTGTGGTTTGATGGATGTGGTGGTTCTGATGTGGGCTACTGCTTACTGCTGGTTTTTTCAGTAATGCGGGATCTTCACACCATATCCATTAGTGGTTTAAGCGGGAGTTCAGAGAACAGGGAATGGCTGGGTCTTTGCCCATGCTGTGTTGTGGTTGACCCCTTCCCTGCTTCCTGTCTAAAGCAGGATTCTTAGATGTGCCCATCCAGGATTGCCATGTATGGTGAGTTGACAGTGTCTCCTTTGGCATGGCTCCATTCTGGTCAGCCTGCCTTATTTGTTTCTGCTTTCTATCTATATCTTGGTTTTACCCTAGGTCATTGGGTCTCTGGGACAGGGTTTGACCTTTCTGTTCTATTTTTATGTAACATCCAGCACAGACATGTTTGGTATCTCAAGCTCTTGGTGGTGCTGTATGTAATGCCAATAACTAACAGTGCTGATAATTCCTCCTGGGTATCTGTGGCTGTTTGTGCACACAATGACCATAAACACGCTGCTGAGTGAATTTTCTTACATAGCTGTGTTGTTTCAGCTCTGAATAGCAGTAAAAGTGGCAGCCAGCTTGGTACAAGAAGTGTACGGAAGTAATTTCCATGCCAGTGAAAACTGTCAGTGTTGATCTGGCTTGTGGTGAAGATACAGAATCACAGAAATTGTAACATAGTTTGTGTTGGAAGGGACCTTAAGGATCATGTAGTTCCAACTCCCTTCCACTAGAGCAGGTTGCTCAAAGCCCCATCCTATGTGACCTTGAACATTTCCAGGAATGCCCAGCTTCTCTGGGCACCAAGTGCCAGTGTCTCACCATATTCACAGGAAAGAATTTGCTTTTGTCCAGGGCAGTGTAGATAATGCATGGCACAGTTTTTCTACTTGTGCTTGTAAGAAATAACATTTCTTGTATTTTATATATATACAAACATATGTGTGAAAGCGTAATTGCCTGTGTATCTCTAACTTGGCTTCTTCCTAGTTTCTCTCCGCTTCTTTGTTTCTGTTCCACTTTGTGTTTGAGTGTTATGCCTATGGTGTTTCTCATAGGCCTATTTCCCTTTTTTCTTACCTTCTTTCCCCTTTCTTTTCTATTTTGGCTTTTCATTTTTTACCTTCTTGTCCACATGTTTCTCCTCCAGGTTGCTTTATAATTTCTGTTTTGTGTGGCTTCTCCTTTCTCTCACCAGGGCAGGTTGGCCAAGCCCCCTGTTGACCTCTTAGCACACCCCAAGGGTTGGTGACCTGAGAATGATGTCAGCTGTGCCCTTAATTCTTGGAAAAAAGGAATAAGAGAGTTGGAGGTGCTCTCATTTCCCTTCTTTATAAATGATTCTCAGCCTGGATGTTTTGGTTTCTCTTGCCTGCTCTGGATTGCAGCTGCTGTGGCTGAGTGGGTATCTCTCAGATCTGATAGTTAACAATAAAATTGAGGTTAATGGCCACAGTTATCCCCCGCACCTCAGACTCAGTGGTGTTCCTTCCTTGGTGGTTGCAGTCTGCACTTGAAGCCCAGACTCTGCATTCCGTCTGTTACCTCTTATCTTTCTGTTGCTAATTTTAGTAGCCTTCTCTGTCGTGCTGCAAGCCCAGGGCTTTTCCACCTGTTTTCAGCCCAGTTTCTGCCCTGCAGGGGGCTAAGGCCCTGGTTTGTGGTGGTTCTTTGAGGGCTATGATGCCCTGAGGGCAGAGATTTTGGCTCAGGGAAGAGTTGAGGCGGTGTGTTTGTGTGTGCATTGGTGATGGCTCGATTTGAGCAATCCCCATCCCCCTAAGAAGATGCCACCCGGGAAGAGCGAGCAGGCAGCATCGGCAGCAGGAGCTGGGGCCATGTCCTGTGCAGCGCTTCCCAGTCTGTGCTGCCAAACTGCCTCTTTTAGGGGTTGACTTGTAGACAGTAAAACAGCATTTCAGCTGCTTTCGATTATAGAAACAGAGAGATCTGAAATGGGAAAGGCTTTGATGCTGGTGATCTGCAGAACATGCTCAATATCGCTCGGCAGCAGACATTTTATTCTCAGCTGCATTTATTCTCAGCTCTTGCAGCAAGCGCCTTGGTTGGATGACTTTGCTTGCACAGCTGTTTTGGGTTTTTTTCCCCCCAAAAAATCCCAGGACTCAGCACTGCATTTCCCATCCTGGAAAGCCAATGCTTCTAAGTCCCAGTTTGTGGCATTGGTTATTTTCTGTGCAATTCCTGAACGTGCCCAGCCAGCACTCCCCAGGGGTCAGGTCGGGTGAGCTCTGCTGAGCGTGGTTCAGGCATGCAGACCTGTGGAGGGGCTTTCCTTCCAATAGATGGAAAGAGGTTTTTTTTTGTTTCTTGGAAAGATGTAACCCGAGCAGAAAATTTCAAGGGATGTCATCAAGGTGAAAAAACAGAAATCATACTCCAGACTGTTCCCTTCATGTGACTGATGATAATACATGAGGCTTCTTATGTGAAATCTGAACACTCAGTGTCGTGTTTCATCCAGGATAACACTTCATTTTCCTTTCCTTTTTTTTCCCCTCTGCAATTCAGACTTTCACAAGTGGTGCAAGTGTCCTGTGCCTCTCACCCCCACCCCTCAGCCTCCTTGGATGAGGGGCTATTTCAGGCCATCCTTATAACCTGATCCTGCTGATGCCTCTTGCACCCAAGGATCATTTAGTGAGAATTGTTAGGGTGATGTGCTATTTTCAAGACACTCAGGCCTGATCCCATTTCCCTTGCTTGCCCAAATGGGATTTTTTTTTGCCCTGGTTTAGTTTGGCTCAGGAATGGGCTGTTTATCTCCACATGAGTTTGGTGCTGTCAGTCCACTGAACACAGCAGTGGCACCTGGACTTCTCTAATAGCTGCAGCCTCAGGGTGGGACACTGGGTGACACTGGTTGACTTGGGGGGTGCCAAGGACCTTGCCTTGGAAAGCATAAGGAGCAGATCATGGCTGAGGTAACCTGTCAGACATCTCAGAAAATTTGTTCTAAAGCCGAGTCTACCTAATGCCGAGCTGTCACTGTGCAGGTCCTCCCAGATTCAGTGGTGAGGCTTGCAGTGCTGCTGGTCCTACATTTTTGGACTCAGAGGGGTAGACTTGCAATACTGGGAGAGATGCTCACGTTGTTCTTGGCCAGCATCCTGTCTATGGCCCTGGTCAAAGGCAGGTGCTTCAAAACAAAACAGAACAAAACAAAACAAACTGTGCGTGAAAGTGAAATAGGTGGCTAAAAAGTAGCCATGTCATATGAGCAGTTTTCTACCAAAACATGTCAAGCTCATGTTGGCTTGTGCCCGAGTCATGCGTGCTCACCGGAGGGCTTGGTGATGAGCTGAAGGTGGCAGATTCCAGCTAGTTTACAGCATCTGAACAAATAAATCTTTCCTCTCTTCCCCTCTGGTATCTAAGTGTGTGGCCTTTGCTACTTTAGTGTCTCTTTTAAGCAGCTTAAAAGTTTTTCTAAGTGAAATATGCTTCTATGCTGCAGTTCAGAGATAAATATAGCTGATGAGTTGAAAGAAGGCCATAGTATGTGTTATGTTGCCTTACCCGCTATTTTTTTTCTTTTTGTGGTGATTCTGTGCTAACTCAAAATGGAAAATCTCCTGAAAGATGTTATTTTTCCTGTTTAAAGAAATTACAGGCCAGAATACCATTCACTGCCTTAAGCTGCATCCAGTAAAGGATTAACCCCCCACCCCTCTTCTCCAGCCCGGTGCCGTGTGTTTGGAAAGCAGGCGTGTTTGCAGCTGAGCCAGCTCTAATAATAATAATTCATGTTGAGAAGCACAGAGCAGCCTGTGATTAGCAAAATAATTATTGCAGAGTATATAAATTGAGAGGTGGGGTTTTGACAAGGTGAGAGGAGTGCACACTGTAGCTTCCTGGGGCGGCAGTGGACTCCTGTCTTCCTGTTGATGTTCTCCCTGTAAAGTTGGGTGCAGGAACTGTGCAGTGCAAAACATGTTTGTAAAATGATGATTGCTTTTGAGTTTTTCCAGTAAATTCTGGTGATGAAAGAACAGCCAGAAAGCTTGTAAATAAGAGTTTTATATTGTGCTTGGCTCCCTGAGGTAATTTTTTTTTTTTTGAAGTTTGGATGCAGTTGTTGGATATGATTTCTTAGCTTGCTAGGCCAAACTTTGACCATCTATTGGCTCTGGAACCTAAAAAACAGCCTAGGAACCCTTCCAGAACTTCTCCTTCATGGGTTCTGGTTCAGATCCAGGTCAGTGGGATGGAGAAGGATGTCTCTATTACAGGACTCTGCTCTGACATGTGTAAAGGCAAGTTTTAGGCTCATAGCTGGTGACTTGCTGCCTTAAAATCTGATCGGTCCTGCTGCCTAACAAGGAGCAGAGCATTTTACGCATGCTTTCCCCTCTGTGCTTGGTCAGCAAGGGCAGAGTTTCTCCTGGGCAGCCGCTGTGCCGGAGCTGCCGGCACAGAGCCGACTGGGAGGTGGCACGGGGCACACACATTTGCCATTGGCCGTCACTGGTGCAAGGCTTTGGAGTAGAGCTCAGCCCAAAGGCAGGCCCAGGATCAGGGGCTGTTGGAACTGATCTAGCCCAAAAAACCAACAGAGCTGGGGAGATGCTTCTTAAAGAGGGTGGCAGGACAGGCACCCCCAGACAGCCAGTCTGTGGATGGACCTCTGCCTGGGTGCTGACCAGCCTATGTATCCTCCCTTTCTGTAACATAATTTATCTGCAAATAAATATTGTACCAATAGAAACAAGTCTCTAAAGAAAACAGGTTTAGGCTAAAATGAATAGGGGATATTCCTGTGTCAGTCTAACTGAAGCCGGATCAATCTCTTCCAGGCTGCCTGAAGTGTTTGCAGTGGACTTGTACAAATAGGGCTTTAATCTTCCCCCTTGATGCTTGCTACTGTAATAGACAAATAATAATAATTTTTAAAAAGTGCCTTAGTTAGGTTTTTTTTACTTGAGGCAAGCAGGTGGAGTGCATCCTTTGATCCTTCTCATCCTTTGTTTGTTGTGATTTTGTGTTTTTCTTTCCTGTATCTCTTTTGTTGACAATAATCAGAAGGACATGTGTGTCTGTGCATGTATGAATACACATGGCACACATTCACAAACACTTACCTTAAGCTTTTTCTGTATTGTAAAATACATAGCTGCTTTTTTGTGTTAGAGACAGCTGGTATTGCCTGCATCCAACTAAACAAGCCACTGAGTTAATACCACCATGTAAAGTTCAGGAAACCCGGTGAACATTTTTCTAATAAGAGGATATTCTGGTCCTCTTGATAATCAGCCCCCCATTGTAAAGTCATTTTGAGTCAGAGGTTTAAATCTTTGTTCCAGTGGAAAAGATTTTTATGGGCATCACAAACAGGCATTACATTCTGGGTATTTTGTTTAGCATAGTTGCTTAAAATAGCACAGATTCTGAATCCAAGGGAAGAGAGAAAAGTTGAAACAATAGAAATCATGTTCTGGTGGCACAAACCTTTTGCCCCACCCCAGCCCCTGTTAGAAATTTGGCAGAGGCAGCAGGCTGGGCTTCCTTGCTGTGAGACACTGAATCAGATGCTGGTGATTGCTCTGGGCAGTTGGGTTTCTGTCTCTGCTGGTGGTCACCCTGCTTTTGTTTTGAGGATATCATAATATGGCTTTGGAAGTCAAAACTATGCCAGTTTTATGCAGATTTATTCTCCTGCTTCCTGCGTCCCTCTTTTATTTGCAGGCAAAAGGCTTTTCTGGGAAATGTGCATTTTGGAAACACATTGTCCCCTTGATTTTGGGTTTTGACCCCTTTTCCTTTCTCTTCTTTCATATGTGAGTGGCCCCAAATGGGCCCAGTTCCTCCCACCAGTCCTGCACAACTCATTCATTACCTTTGTTTCCAGTGGCTGGGGTTGCCATGGCAGCAGCAGCCCTTGGGATAATGATTTTGTCATGGCAGAGCAGCAGGGTCCACACCTCAGGGAAGGTGTGACTTGTGTGTTGATGAAGTGGCAGATGGCTCAGAGGAGATGGTACCCAGGTCAAGGTGAGCTGGGAAATCTATCCAGATTTTCCTGTGCTGTAGAGGATGCTCCTGGGTGCATGGTGGGTTTTGCCAGCAATATTGCAGTGACGGAGCTCAAAGCTCTTAAATCTTCTTTTGCTCTTCATTCCTGAGTGGCCTGGTACTGAAAGGTGGCTATGTATAATTTTCTGCTTCCCCTTCTGATCCAGATGCTGATGCTGGTGCTGGTGTAGCAGCTGGCTACACTCAGATGCGGCATCACCCTCACACCTGCTGTGCTGCAGGTGATGGATGTGCTGCCTCCAGAGCAGCCTCTTCCTTATCCTTGCAGGTCCTTGGTGGGACCTTCTCCTGGCAGGTGAGACTGGCTCTCCTCCTATCTGCCCCCAGCTATCTCGGTGCATACCTCTGCTGTAAGCACTTCACCTGAGCAAACAAGAACAGCACTTTGATTGCTGCTTTATCGCGCAGGAGTGGCAGCTGTGGTGCAAAGAGCTTTTACACCGAGCAGGGGCTCAGATTGCCAGTCCTCGGTCCTGGATACTTCCTTCATTCTCCTGACTCTGATACTGAAGCATCTTTCCAAAATTAAAAAGTGACAGCAATCTTACTCTTTTCCCTAAAGCAGTCCCTGAGGATGGAGGAACGGCGAGGTTAGCATCTGGAGCTGATGCATTTATTATTGATGATGCCTTTAAATGATTAAACTAATTTTCCTTGCATTATTTAGGGAAATTATGATATTCATCATTAATGGAAAGATGTCTGGGGAAATGTGTGATTCACAACTGTAAATACCTTCTCTCCTCATTCTGTCACTTGCTGCCTGCCTTTTCCCAGCTCTTGTCTGTCATTTTGGAGTCAGTGTTCGTCCTTCTGTCAGTACCTCCTGCTGCCTTCCCCCTTGATGTAGGTGACTTGTGGTTGCATAAGGATGAGGTGACTTTTATTCCAGACAGGTGACTTAATTTTCAGTGTCACCAGGGCTTACATAAGGGATGTAATAATCAGGATAAGGAAATAAGGTTTAGAAACTCTTAAGTACATTTAAGAGCTGTTTCTAGCAAATGTTATTCATAGTTTTGTTCTTTATATTACTGTCAAGGGTAACTGGAAGCATGAGCATCCCTGGCATTAGTTGTGCTTATCTCCTCCCGATATGGTGCAGTATTATAGCTGGGGTTTATTGCAAAATGAGGCATTGTTAACAGATAATGTGTCTGTGTCAGGGTAGATTTCCCTCTGCAGAATGTGGGAGTCCCTTTGCACCAATTAGTTTTACTGGATCCTTTGCACATAGCAGAAATACTCTTTACAGGGTGTGATTTTAAACATGAAAGTGTAGTTTTTAGCTTACTTGTGGTCCCACAGGACATCAGCATCCATTGGTGAAGCTTGGGTTGACCTCCATATTGTAAATTCAGTTGTCTTAAGTCATTAATCTAAAAGCTATTTTTAAAAGAAGGGGGTATTTAGACAGAATCTCAATTGTTGATATTCAGTCTTTTGGCTGAAACTATGTCTGCCTCATGCAGTGTGGTACTGAGAGGTGAGGTGGACAGGAGGAATGTGAGGTGCCTCCAGGCTAGGTTGGGAGGTGAGAACCTCAGCTTCGAAGGGGTTTGCGGAAAGGTTGAAAACTACCCTAGGAGTCAGTGCCTTCCTCTAGAGCATGCAGAACAGAAATAGCCTTAAGCCAAAAAAAAAAAAAATCTAGGTAAGAGGTTCCACCTCTTCATTCTTCTTACTTCCTTTACTAATCTTTATTTCTGGTTTTCAGACTTAAAATCATTCCTATAGGAGTCTGGAAAAGGGTTTATGCTTTTGTAACTTCTCCCGATACAGCTCTGTAAGGGAAAACAATTTCTTTGCTACTTTTTCACCCTGTTTCATTGATGTGACAGGCGAGAGGAGGTAAGAGGTGCTTCTCACCTGACATCTCAAGCTTGAGTGCCCTTACCGTGTCTTTCTGGTGTGAGTGGGGTAGCACAAGCAGGGACCTCACAGGTGTGTGGCAGCCTGGGAATGTAGTGATTTTGGAGTGGACCTGGATGAAGGCCTCTCAGCTTTTTCTGTACTCTGTTTTGTAGTCCTCATCCTTTGGGCAGGCTGCTGAACCCCAAAGCACTTGGTTATGCAGGGCACTGTGGTGGTGCTGGGGGAAAGGAGGCCTCACTCCCTGGCTTTCCCTGCCAATCAGTTCAAGTTCAAGAACATAAGGATTTATTGTTTTTCTTATTCCACCTAATCTCTCTCCAGAGGCTCTGTTTAATATCTTACCCTTGTTTGAAATGTGGAATTCATCTGCTGCTATTATTATCCCAACACAAAGGGGCCACGAAACTCTTTTTTGGTTCAGCCCAGCCTGGATCACTTTGTGCTGGGGCTCCTGGCTGTGGGATGGGGCTGCCCTGGCTACATCCTCTGCAAAATAATGTTTTTCCCCTTATTCTGCAGGTACAAATCCTTTTCCTCTAAAAATTGTAAGTAGGGTGGGAGGGTGCACAGGATGCTTTTGGGGGCCTCGTTCCCTGAGGAATCTTTCATCACCAGTGATGCAGAAACTGCAGAGGAGACATAAGGTGGTTTTCCTTGCTTGAAACCTCTTATGTAGCCCCACTGTCTTGCTTCTGGATTCCTTCCCAGCAAACTCTAACCCATCCCAGGAGCTAAACTGGGTCATTTCCAGCTGCTTCTGTAATCTTCTTGTCACCTTCTTGTGACTGGCAAATGACTGCCACCTCTCCAAAATTGCAGCCCCGCCCCTCCTGGGAAGCACTTGGCAGCCAGCTGTCCCCTGTGCCATGGATAACATCACATTTATCCCCTTCTGGGCTGTGCCTGTGCTCACAGCTGGTCACGGGGCTGTGCTGGCTTTGCCAGTGCTGAGCATCGTCACAGCCTCGTGGTCCTGGGGTGCAGCACTCGCTCCCTCCGGCCCCTGCTTTGGTGGGGAAGGAAGGGAAAAATCCCCTGGATTCTTCACCGCTGACTGCACAGGGCAATTATTTAATGGGATTTTGGGCAGAGGGAGCCCAAAAAGGTTAGGCTGTTCTGAATGTGGGCCATGAGGCTGCACCGGATGAGTCACGGGGAGAGGAATAAAAATCTCTGAGTCATAATCCCTAATACTACAGAGCAGATTTGCTCTGGGGTGTTTTTGTGTTCCTATGTGCTGACTAATGTGCAGAGAAGCGGTGAGAACCCTTTCTCTGCTCTTTCACCCATGAAGAATGCAGCCCCATGTCCCCCTCCTCGCCTCCATGACTTGCGCAAGCCTGGAGTCCCGCTGCTTCCCAGACAGCTGAGCACCACTCACCCTCCTCAAAAGCCCCCAAATTCCAGTGGCAGCAGGGTGGGCTCTGGCACTTTCTCAGCTGAGGGGACATGCCAGGGCAGGACCGTGTGCCAGCAGCTGTTTGTGCCCCTGTGGCTCTGCACCACTGGCAGCAGGGGGACAACCTTGGCATGCCCCATCTCGAAATGGGCACCTGCTCTTTGAGGATCTCAAAGTGATTTATGGAGGGGGTTCAGCAGGGTGGCAGCCACCCAGCACCTACAGCTCAGTGATAAAAATATGCTGAAGTGACCTAGCTGCCATCTCCCTGGAGATATTCCTACAGCTTACCTGAGCCTAAGACCCCAAGAAATTTGAAATCTATGTATTTTTAGAGGACATGTCAGTTTTGCCATTTTATTCTGTCAACCAGCTCTCATTGTAATTTCAGATTCAGATGGCACCATGATTCCTCCTGTCTTAGATTCATTTTGATTAGATCTCCTCAGAAGACATGTATAAAATCAATACTCATTTAATAAAATATACCTGCCCCTAGCCCTTTTCATGGACTATATTGGGGCCAGGGATAGAGTATTAAACTGAGTCCCTGGGACTGGTCTTGTCAGCAGTGGCAGCAGCATTAAGAAGCATCAGACATCCCCAAAAATGTGGTTGAGAGGCTGCAGGGGTTCAGGTTGTGGATGACAGAGTGGGTCCTCCCAGAAAGGGCAGCTTCCTCCTTGGGAGCCAAGTTTTATCTGTCTTGTTACTCTTAAGTGATTAGATTCATTTCCTGGATGTGGTAACTGATTGACATTTTTAATGTTATATTACCAATATGAACTGCTGGTTTAGACTCTGTATGATTTTAAAAATACTTCTTTCTGTGCTTAAAGAGTGTAGAATTGAAAACTGGACGAACACCTGCACTTGCTCACACACAGAAAAGTGGTGCACAGAAAAATGTTACAGATTGTGATTTCAGTGAGCAAAGTTGTTTGTTAGACCATGAGGCTGTTCTTTTTCCTTATAATGGCCTTAATTAATTTTTCATTATCACAGGTATTGGTGATAAGGTAAATGCTCCTCCCCAGAGAAGAGCTGGTGGCATCCTCATCCAGGAGTGGCAGCTCAGAGTTCCTAGTGCTGGATCTGAGTTCCACTTCCCTTGGGTTTTGTACACCTTAAGCTGCTCAGATGGAGCGACAATCTGCACTGTGATTGTTTTGTTTGGGTTTTATTCCTCCTCTGTAAAGTTATTTTTTGCTTCCCTGATGGTATTTGCAGCCTCTCTGCAGGGAAAGAGGAGGCAGCATTTTGGAGGGCAGTGCATGATTGGGTGATGCAGATATCACTTATAGGAGGTTATGTTATCCACTCCCCTGTTGCTGGATACAGCCCTTTTGCTGTGCAGCCCAAAGCAGGAAAAAATAAAATTTTTTCAGCAGAAAAAAAAGCTTTTTTCAGCTTTTTCTTTCCCACTGCCTCCTTAGTTCTCTTTCCAAATCGATTGCATTTCTTCAGCAGAACTAGAGAGGTTGTGGCTGTGGGTGTATTCTGAACTTTATTTTAATTTATTTTTCATCATTTCACAGGTTCCTGCGACATCTTAAGTATGGATCAAGCCAAGGCAAATGTGAGATGCCTTGGTTGCTTGTCGTGGTTGCTTGTAGAAAGCACCTGGTATGCCTTTGGGTGTGAGGATAGGGAATTTGCAAGTCTCTGGATATGGATTATTTTTTTTCTTCTGTTGTGCTTATGAGATTTAAGGGAGAAAGGAAGTCTTTGTATATTAAAATGAAATTTTTATTTTTTAAATACTACAGCATTTTTGTATATGCAGATTCTTCACCGACTTGATATTTAATTCTTTATCTTTTTTAGCCATGTTACCTGTAGCGATGCAGGTGTTGGAGTAAGTGCTCTTGCACTGCTGTGCTGACCTGGAATGCAGACAGACATTTTCCAAATCAAATCCAGCACTTTAACATAGGATCACGCCCCCAGCCTGCCTGGATGCTGCCTTGGGTTGCAGCCTCAGCCGGCCTTGCCTGCTGTGACCTGCGATGCTGTGATGGTAGGAACCCCTGCCTTATGAGCAGGCAGGGAGGGTGATAATGTTTTAAATAAATATCCATCCCGCTGAGCCTGGTCAGGGGTCTGAAATGAGAAGTGGATTCCCTTCGCAAGCATCCCCATCCTTTATACAGAATCTAAATGAAATGGGGATACTAATTAAATTCATGCACTCCGGGCATGTAGAAGAGTGTGTTAAAGCAGGTGACACAATCCCAACAGCTTTACTGGAGGGGGGGACGTGTCACTGCTGCCAGGCTTTGATAGAATGAGGGCAAACCTCTGTAAGATGCTGATGTTTCTGCTTTGCCTTGTATTTGCATATTTGCCTGTGCTTTCACGGGGCTCCTTGTTTGCAAATGGTTATCCAAACATTAAGTAATCCTCAGCACTTTAGAGCTGTCATTGGTTGTAGTTTTTTTTCTTGAAGGGTGAGAGGGCCCCATGCTAGACGAGGTTTTGTTGAAGGTGGAGCTTCTCCAAGAGATTGGACCACCTCCACCTGGGACAGCCCAGCCATGCACAGCAAGACCTGTCTAAACTCAGACTCATTATATTCCAGAGTACACTTGGATGCTACCTGAATCTGGATTAAAAGCAGAACTCCTGGTTATTCCTGACCAGCTGCAGCATTTTAGGGGATATATCCTGTGGTTTTTTGTGCTGGGGTGACTTGAGGTTTGTCTCCAGCTGGTTGTCCCTGATCTTCCTGCAGGCTGGAGCACCTGTGCTCAGGTTTTCCCCTACGTCCTCGGTGCCAATGAGATGTATTTCAGCATAGGTAGAGGCAGCGCTGCAGCCGTGCCTGTGTACAGACAGGCTTTCCTGTTCGCTTGGCTGAGAGCATGAAGGCAAACTGGGGTCCCAAATTTTCTGTGGAGCCTATGGGACCCCTCAGCAGATGTGCATGGAGAGACCTCCCTGCCTTGCAGGGAGCTGGGGGTGCCCTGGCTGATACAAACCCGCTGGTCTCACGAACACCCTTGCAGCTCCCGAGTCCAGCCTTACGTTAGAAGGCAGTGGAATACAAGGAATGAATCCACTCGTGTATCCTGGTAGTTGTATCAGAGCCACTGGGGATGTCCAGGAGGAAATGGTGTCACATGTTGGCGAGGCAGCAGCCGCATTTACTGGCTTAGCTGAGATCTGGCCATTGAAAATCTGCAGCTGAAAGGCTGGACTATGAATCTTGGACTTGAAAGTAATTTTTGTCTAAACACAGGGATCTGAAAGCTGGAAATATATCAAAGGTACAGGCAAAGTATCTGAATACCTTTGAAAACAAATGGCTTAGAAGAACACTGAGCAGTAATCTCCAAAGACAGCCCAAACAAGTGCTGGAATTATTTAGGGAATAAGAAACTAGAGTGCCTGATGTAAGAAAGGGACTTCAAGGCAGTGGGATGGAGATGCACTGGGAGATGGTAGGGATAACATCTCTCTATATACATTGAGAAGATACTGGATTTATTGCAGCATGCATCTGAAGGGCTTCTGGTAGTGGACAAGGGTGATGGAGCCTTGCTTGTGCTGGCCAAAATAACAAAAATCCGTGGAAAGCTCTGGGAGTTCTTGTCCTTGGAGGAGTGGCGTTGTAATGCTGCATGGATTGTGAAGGTCTCTTCCTTAGCCTTATGAGCAGCCAAGGCATATAATCTCATTAACAAATTTATCAAGCTGCATCTTAAGACTGATTGGGCTGCCTGTCCTGCGACTGCTGAAAGGCATCCAGAGCTTGGCATGGCCAGGGACCTTTGTGCTGCAGCCTGAAGTCATTCATAGCCAGCTGATGCTCAGTTGTTCTTGTGTCAGTGTTGTCCTTTAGCTTAAATCCCTGTTTCCATGATGCACACAGCATACCTCATACAGGCAGCTCACTCTATTCTCTCATCTAAGATGGGTTTGTCATTCCCCTCCTGCTCCTGACAGCTGGATCCTCTGCCAGGCTCTGTTCAAACATGGCCTTCTTGGATGTGAGCTCCCAGGTGGGACAGAGCACTTCGGAGCCAAGGTCTCCTGCTGCTGCTGGTGCAGCCTGACATCTTTAGGTCTGCCAGAAATACTTTGTCCTCCAGCTGCCAGCAGAGCCTCATTGTCCTTGAAACCCTGCTGTGCTGACGTCCCCAGTTCACCTGCACTCACCTGCAGAGAGAGGTGAAATTTTTAGTGAGACCAGCCTTAGCTAAAATCAACCTTCACCCAGCTCTGATACTAAGCCCCAAGCTTGGTGGCTGTGGGAAAAGGCAGTACTTAGAAGGACCAACAGTGAAAACTGTTTCTTTTTCATGATTGTGTCTTCTTTAGCAGGGTTGTTTGGCAATGTCATACAGTCCTAGAAGGGTTTGGGTTGGAACGGACCTTTAAAGGTCATCTAGTCCAACTGCCTTGCCGTGGGCAGGGACATTTTCAACTCAGTTGAGTTGCTGAAAGCCCCATCCAGCCTGGCCTGGAATATCTCCAGGGATGGGGTATCCACAACTTCTCTGGGAAACCTTTTCCAGTGCTTCAACGCTTTTTGGGGAACCTGTTCCTGTGTTAAGCACCTTCATTCTAAAAATAATCCTTCCTTATATCTAATCTATATCAACCCTCTTTTAGCTTAAAACCATGGCCCTTTATCCCATCACAGCAGGCCCAGCTTAAAAGTTTGTCCCCAAAAGGAACTATATAGAGTATAAAAACCCAATATATGTTACAAAAAGTGCATGTAATATAATGGCTTATTTATTTTGGGTTATAATTTTGTCAGTGACGACTAAGAAGATACAGTTGTAATTCTGTGATGGTTTTGTTTGTAATAGACCTGCTGCTAAGCTGAGATTTTTACTTCAGATTTTCTGCAGATTTTGAGTGCTTCAGTTCTTTGTTTAAACTATTTGCATCTTCTTAAATGGGGGTCACAGGGGCTGGAGTGAAATACCAAAGCTTTTAGGCAGTGTCATGGTTCACCTGGCTTTCAAGAGGTGCTCCTCAGTGCTGTGGGTTTACTGCAGCTCCAGCTATTCATGCACTGAAGTCAGGGCAAGACCCTGCTGTGGAGGGTCAGAGAAGCTGTTTGCGGTGGTGCAGTTTTCAGTAGGCATTACTCTGCCATAGATAAGGGGTTTATCTGTCCAGTTGTACTTGTGGTGACTGTAGTTTGAGGCCCATCACAGTGGCTGGCCCTTAGGATTGAACTGTCAGTGCAGAGCAGATGCTGGCAGGGGCCCTTGCTTTCCATGCTTCTTTTCATGTGTGTGGAAGGAAAGGGAAAAAAAAGAGGGAAAAGCCAGCAAAAAAAGAAGCAGAATTTCTGCTGCAGATGTTTGAAACAATGAATGCACCATGATGTGATGTTGTGGGTGTTTGTTTTATTTTTCCCTTCATTTCCTCATCCAGCTTTTATTGTTTCACAGTCTTGGAGGTGGGAAGGACCATTCTCAAGACCTGGTGCCTTGCCCTGAATCCAGACACCCCTCCATTAGCTAGAGTGGTGGGGCAAAACCACAGGAATAGAGAAATCCGAGATAAAAAAATATGTCTGTATATCTACCTGGAAGTAAGTGGTTGGTTTAAGCAATGACCTTGTGGTACAGCGGACCTCTGGAGGTTGTAGCAGGTGATCTCCCAGTGATGCAACCCCCATGGTAGATGCTGTCATCTCTGTCAGCTGCTTGCCCTGCATCCTGGAGGCTGCCATGCTTGCCTTGGGTGGCAGAAGGGCAGCCTTGTCAGCTTCTCAGCTGCTACCAGTCAAAGCTGAGGAATTTGTTTAAACTGTTGATTTAATTAAGCTGGAGAATGCAGTAGATAGTTTATGCATGCCAGTAATGGGTGCCAGCAGGAGTGTCCTCTCACTCCTGCCAACTGCACGGGTCTGCTCTCCAGAACATCTGAGAACCGGATGCTGACTAAGAGTGGTGGTTGGGTTCGATCCCCACTGGTGATTTTTGTGTCACCATGTTTAAAAAAACATCCCTTTCACTAGGAAGCTCATCACATGGTCTTTGGAGGGTTCACATTGAGTTATTCCTGGTGCTTTTAGATACGCAGAGCTGTGATCTGTAGGTATTACGCCTGATGTGCCCCAGGCCATCCTAATGAAAAGGACTACATCAGTGCAAAGGAACCACTTAAAATAGTATACAATAAAGTATCACAGCCTTCTGGGCTGCTTGCTTGAGGGCTTGAATTTAGAAGGCAGTTTCACAGAGGTGCCTTTCTTGGGGCATGTAGAGGAGAGTGGCAGGAAATGGTGACGTTAACGCAGTTGAGGATCACAGATTCTCTCATGCCCCAGTATCCCACAAGTGGGGCTATTTGTACCACTTCGTTACACTGTGTTAGGGTTGGAAGAGAACAGGCTCCTTTCATCCTTCCCAGTGCCTGGGGTGGTCTTCAGTGATTTTACACTGTTATGAGTGTTCATGAGAAGACAGGAAGATTGGATGCCCTCAGATCAGCTTGGGTGCATTGATGCACGTCTCTACCAATGGAACTGTTTCGGTTCAAGGAAAACCAGCAGTTTTCCTTGGTTTCAGGTCCTTACTAGTGGTGTTTCTGGTACATGAACTGCATGTTTCCAAATGTAGCTGAGAGTGGTTAGACCTCCTCAAATGGAGTTAAAGTGCTCAGAGTTGATGCGGATACTTAGCTTTTGCTTGCAATAAGCTGTTTGCATCCAACTTGAGTACCCAGGTGGATTGAGGTTGGCATCTGTGAGGAAATGTAGCCTTGAGAAGGTGAGTTCTTACACACAGATTTGCCCTGTGTCGGTGAGAATAAGTTACCAGTTAAATGGGCTTTGTCAACTCAAGGCCATAACTTTGGTGTCACTCTGGAAAGAGCAGGCTGGCTTTGGCATGTTTGGATATCAACATGATGCATTTCCTGGTGGTAGGTGGTGGGAAAGCCCACGTCTGCTGTGAAAAGAACACTCTTTCCTTGGAAAAGTATTTACTGAGATAGCGATGATGGACAAGTCTCTCATGATAAACGTGACTTCACAGATCGTGTTTTCAGCCTCATGGAAAAAATAGAAAAGGTATCTAACACGGGTCTGAAGGTTTGAAGGTAATGTGTTCTAAAAATAAGTACTAAAAATTATTCTTGAGCTTGGGCCAGGTTGTTTCAAGATCAAAATCAAGGCCAAGGCACTTCAGTTTAGGTTTCCAGGTAATTTTTATTGGCTTTGTTAATCTATGCTGCTTATGAGGTGGGAAAAAAATGGTAATATCCACAATGATCTTCCCACTTTCTTCCTGAAAACATGTTTCCAAGGAGTTCTGACTTTTCTGCCAGGTATACCAGTCTGCTTTCATATACAGTTTATCCATTGAGAAAAAACTAGTTTTTGGTGCTTTTTGTATAACCAGGAGTCTTGTGACAGTGTTTTGGTGTGTTGATGTACATATAGTGACAGTATGTGGATGATTTTAAAGGGTTGTAGAAGGACTTCAAAAAGATCGATAGCAGAATAAATAAATAAATTTAAAATTGCCGTTAATGTGAACCCAGATAGGCAGACCAAAAGCGTAGCAAATAAACAGCTGGAATAGTTTCTTCTTGTGTTTTCTGACATCTCAAAGGCTAGCTGCAGCACTTCTGATAGCTTGGAATTCCATCTTGCTGGATGGCAGAGCTGCAGTGAGCACATCAGCCGGAGCCAGCTGGGCCCTGGGGAGGATGTGGAAGAGACCAAAGCCCGGCTACAACCAGGCGTGCACAGCCTGATCCAGCACAAGAGGCAGTGACAGCATTTTGATGGAACCAAGATCAGATTTGGCTCTAAACATTCTCTGGTGGCTTCTGGCACCTGTCTCTAGTGCTGATGATTTCTGATGTTTTCTCTCTGAATTTCCCAGATTTTTGTTGCTGGCTCTCAGGTCCCGAGTCTGTCATGCTTTGCTCCCAGGCTGGAGAGACAGGGAATTGGAGCTGAAAAAGCCACTGGAGCTTTTTGACATGCTGGTGCTGTTCCCTGGTGCCCCTTTTTGGTAAAGGAGCATCAGTCCCCTGCCTGAGGCAGCTGGGCTTTTGCTTGCCCCCAGCATGGAGCCAGCCTCTGGAGGGGTGAATGGGGCTGAGCACTTCAGGAACCACTGGGGATGGGAAGAGGTTCTCTTTTCCTAGGAGAACCTGTTCTGATCTTATCACTGGGGATGACTTTGGGCATGGGGTCCCCCTCTCTTGCCCTTAGCTTACTATCCTAGAAGGACATAACTGATCCCAGGACCAGCTGGAGCAAGCAGCTACGACACGGCTTGTTTTCCCAAGATAATCTCTTATCGGGAAGGCGGCTCGGCAGATGTAGGTGAAAGGTGATGCTGGCACGCTGCTGGCGCAGGTTGGCTTCTGCTCTCCAGGCTGAGTCCTCAGCTTTTTATATCGCTACTGCATCACGCCGCAGCTGCCGCCCTCCTCCCCGCGCTGCGGATCACCGGGCAGGGGATCGTGAGCATCGTGTCAGCTGCAGGAGCAGCGCCGGGCACCGCAGTGTTACAGCAGGGTTGCATCAGCCACAAATGTGTCTGACCTGATAGCCCGACTCCCAAATAACCAGCATCAGGGCAGAGGAGGGCAGGAGGTGTCACTGTTTTGAGAAAAAAGAAATTGATTAAATTTAATCTCCTATAATATTTTAATTATTGTTGCTGGTTTTTAGCCCTGAATCATGAAGTTCAGTTGTCAGTATGCCACTGCCTATGATATTCTTATGATGTGTTACCTATGATGTGTTTCAGTGTCTTCTCCTTCCTCCTTTTGTTCTTCTTTAACCTTGGAGCTTCTTTACCGCCTATATCCCACAGTCTGGTTATCTACTGAGAGTACCAGCTCTGCACTTGCCATCTTAAGTAAATGGGGAAAGGGGTCTGGAAGGGGCACTGATTTCTGCTGCAGCATCATCTCCAGGGGAATTTAATTCTGCCTAGGAAACAGATTAGGAAAAAGAATACCTTGATGAGTAGACTTCAAAAAGAAGTTATTTCAGATATTTCAGCCAAATATCTGTGAGGACTTAAGAAATGGGGCTAACAGTATCTTCAGTTAAGGAAAGATAGCGTCACCCGCAATGATCTCTCTCCATTCTTTGTGATAAAAGGTGGGTATCTATCTGCGTGGACACAGATCTTCTGTCCCTGGAGCAGATTATGACCATGAGACAGAAATCCTGACTCCACTGAAGTTAACAGAGAGGCAGTGTGGCAGTCTGCAATGCTGAGTTCAGCATGAAAATCAATGATATTAATTGGGTAGATTTCCCTGCCCAAGACCATGAGGGCGGGGAAGAAAGAGAGGCAGAGGGTGACACCCCTGCCTAAAAGCACAGCCCTCCTTCTGCCACTCAGCTATTGCAGCCGCCCAGCTTCCAGAAAAGCCCAGGG
>VXBT01012732.1:1285832-1440213 GCA_013400235.1 Oriolus oriolus | reverse complement strand
GATGGGGACAAAGAGCTCACAGCTTAACACAAGGCTCTACTAGGAACCAAAAACAGGTCACCACAAGGCAGAGGTGGGACTGTTTGCTCCTGGCAAGGGTAAGTCAGATGCTTAAGAAAGACTGGTCTCCTCCAGCAGCTCTTGGGGAGGGAAGAGACATCCCTGACTTCACCTCTGGGTTTGGGAGACTTTCTAGTGGGCCTTGCTGCTGCAGGGAGGCTTTGGCTGAGTCTTGGCAGTGGAGCCATGGAATTCATGGACAGTCGGTGCTGCAGGACCAGTTGTACAGGCTCCAGGTTTTCCCTTGCTATCCAGTGATCTCAAGTTGATGTTTAAACAGCTTCATCCGACCCTAGCTTTTTTTTTTTTAATTTTTTTTTTCCTGGAGTAAGTCGAAGAGCACTAACCTGCATTGCTGCCCCTGGGAGGAGTGGCAGTGCTTCCATCAATGGGGCTGTGGCAAAGAGCAAAGAGGACAGAAATGCCAAACCGTGGGATGTGTGGATGGAGAGCCCTGCACCCTCCAGGGCAGCATCGTCCCTGCAAAAGAGAAGAGATGTTTTGGACTGGAAACATTGATTGATGTGACTCTGAGCGACCTGATGGAGTTGAAGATGTCCCTGCTCGTTGGGGGCTTGTACTAGATGACCTTTAAAGGCCCCTTCCAACCCAAACCATTCTGTGAATCTCTGATTCTGTGACTCTTAAGTTCTCCTGAGTCTCACAGGCTTTGTATGTAAATACACTATTTAACTGCATTCCCATACAACAAGTGGTATGTGGCTAGGAATTCCTTTGATGTCTTTAGATGCTAATGTAGTGATAAAACAATCCCTTCTTTTTCCCTTATTTTTCTCACAGCATGTAAGCTCTTCAGAAAACCAGGTCATTAAGTATTTAAGAGCCTAGACATGATTAAAATAAAAATATTGTTAGCAATAAACGAGTGAGAAGAGGTGCAATACTTTTCAGTCTTGGAATAAAAATTTAGAAATCTCTGGGTTACAGGAAGGTTAGTTGAATTTGTGAGCATATTCAGGCATCAAAATAATGGGGATGCCAACCTGGGGAGGTTATCCCTCCGTGCAGCTGAACTGGACCCTGGCTGCTGCCCTGCTTGTGTGAGCTGTAGGGTTGGTGGGAGGCAGCTCCAGGGCTGAGGGGCAAACAGCTGATTCCCTGCAGCTCCCTGTCGCTGCTGGGCTCTGTGCTTGTTTTGCAAACATGGAGAGGGTTATACAGGAGCCAGACATGTTTTCAGAGGTCTTCTTCTTTTCCTCTTGAGGTGGCTGCAATAATAATCACCAAGGATGGAGGTGAAAGCAGAGTGGTAGGAATAGAGAGTTGGTAAGACTGAATTGTTTTTTTCAGTAGAATCAAAACTGGTGCATGGTCAGGAGTGCTCTGTGAGTACAAGACAGTGAGCAAAACATCCTTTCACAAATACGTGGGATGGGACAGGTAGAGCTGGAGTTCAGTCCCTGGTAGGAATCCTTGCATCAGCAGAAAAAGGATTTACTCTTGGATATCAGCAGAAAAATGAGTCCTGGGCTGTAACTTAATAGTGTAACTGTATGATGCAATAAATAGAACCTTTCCATGCTGATTTAATTAAATTTAAATGCAACATCTATGTTTAGATGAAGCCGAGTCCTACACTGTTACAAAATCTTTTCTAATAATAGTATTTTTTTTCACCTCATGAAGGTCCCAATCACTGAGCTGCATGTTAAAGCTGCCTGTAACAGCAGGGCAGGCATTTATTTGGATCTGACAGCTGGAATGAGTCAAGATTATTCCATGGGCTTTGGTTTAATGGCAAACACTTTCTGTTACTATTTACTGAATATTGAACATGTGCCCTTAATAAGTAGGACCTTTCAAAAAAGTAACAGGAAGACAGAGCCTAATCTGCCAAAATGTTTCTGTGCTGGTATTCCCAGAGCTGTTTTGAAATCTTCACCTCAGTTGCCTTTGCGGAGCCTTGTGCCAGCCCCGGAGCACGTGGGGCTTCTCCTGGGCTCCACGGGGATGCTTGGACCTCAAGCCAAGTGTGACAGTGCACAGGGAAAGTCATTACCACTGGGCTTCTGTCCTGTTCTTGCGCGAGGAGGCAGCCACCAAGGATTCAGCTTTTAAAGGAGCCAGATATTAAGCTGGAAATGTGTCAGTCCTGCAAGGGGTGACTTAAGCTCATTAAAAAATGTCTTTTTCCTTCTTGGCCTTTACCCCCTCACTGCTTCTCGGCAGCTTTGGGCTGATTTGCTTTGCCCACAGTAAATGCTCCCAGCAAGAGCAGAGTGTGGTTTCCTTTGGGTTGAGGAGTTGAGGTCCAGAGGGACCCAGAGAGGGGCTCAAGAATGTCCCCTTTCGGCCACACTGGGCCAGCAAATCAACTTGGTGTTTGTGGGGCTGGAGCTGTGTTGGTCCAGTGCCACAGGGATCGAACTTCCCAGAACTGGAGGCATTGGCTCGGTTTTTGTCCCACTAGTGCCTTCAGAGGACCAAGCCCATCATCCCAATGCTGCCTTTTTGGAGCTGAAGCAGGGACAGCATAGATGGCATAAATGCAGACAATTGCAAACCCATTTTAATAGAGGGATTTCAGGAGGCTGCAGTGGTGGGGGGTTGATGAAAGCAAATGTCAACTGCAACCAAGATGCCTGGAGTTGGTTGATTTTATCTTTGAAAAGTAAGGGGCTGGTGTCTTCTGTTCTGTGGTTTGTTTTTTTCTTTTTTCTTAATAGCATCCAATTAATCTCTCTGTTAGCCACTTTTGTAATTTTAGCACAACTCCTTTGCTCCTGGAGCGATGTAGTCTTGTGAGAACTGCAGCATTTATTTGACGACAAAGCATGTTGTTAGCTTGCATGGTGACAGCCTAGATCCTGAAGGTTTAAAGAATAGGTCTAAGATAAAGAACTGAAAATGTAATGAGCAGGAGGATTATTTTTGCAGCTGGCATAGTGATTTTTCTTTCCTTTCATTGTAAGCTAGTAACTAATGCTGTAGACTGAAAATCATAAATAAAAGGTAGCAAAAAGTGTCTGCAGGCTTCAGACTGAGCCTTGCTCTGGGAAAACAGGATGGTTCATGGTGACCAAGCCAGGTGTGGGGAGCTGTGGGTCATTTTGGCCAAGGCACAAAGCAAGTTTGCAGTGAATTTCCCCAATTTTCTGTGAATTGCAGCAGTGCCCAGCAAGGGAGCCTGGCACTGGGCTGTGTGTTGGTATGCAGTGGAGCAGCAGCTCCATGTCACACCTGTGAGGGCACCTGCAGGTCTTTGGTGCTAGACATGGGATGGTGGGAGAGCTGCTGTGTGCCCATGTAAGGGACCAGGGAGAAGAAAGAGGCTCTTGCTTGAGCCTGCTGGCGGCATGGGAGGTGAGATGGTACCCACCTGGGTGTGAACAGTGGGATGGAAGGGCCCTTCCTTCACCCAGGTGTGGGAACCTGACTTCCGTTTTGATGCTCAGATCTTGACTTTCTTGTGGTAGAGATTGTGGATATAATTGAGAGCAAGCCAGCAAACAAAAAAGGGTGTAAAAATCCATTCCCTCATGCACTTGGAGGGTTACAACTTATCTCTGCAAGATTAGCCTGGGGATCAGCATTTCTGTAAAACACCTTTGAAGCCAGAATGCACAGTCCTGGGAGAGCAGGAGGCATGAAGTGCTGTCCTGAAGTGTTGTCCCTTGCACTACTGTGTCCACTTCAGTGGATCTGCAGGTCTGGTTTTCCCCTTATGTGCATCTTGTGCCATCAGTGTTTGGCAGCTGGTCAGACTGGTCTTTTTTGTTTGAGTCTGTCACTGAATATCCCACACTCTTGGATCAATGAGTGGTCCAGGCGGATATTCCTCCTACCCAAGGAGCATGATTGCATCTCAGAAGAGTGTGGTCATTGTCTGAGCTGCAAGTGGTTCAAGGCTGAAATGGTCATTCTTTGTGGACTTTGTTTCTCTGTGGCCTTTCAGTTTTTCCAGGGGAGGCAATCCAGTATCTCTTAAGAATCTCTCTCTTCAGTTCATTGTAAAGCATTTTTTGCCAAGAGGAGGATGTGTGGAATGCTGTGTTCCATATTAGAGGTGATTTTGATAGCATGAAATAAAATTATTTTTTCTTGGTACCGTCACCCAAGTTGGGAAACATTCATGTCTTGAATACTATAAAAAGGCTAGTTAATATTTATCTTACAGTTTGTTCCTTTGGTCTTTTTATGTAACAGTCTGCCATACATCAGGAGAGTATCTCCCCCCACTTCTCCTTAGGGAATGTTTTAAAGATTTTTTTTCTCTTAATATATCTGTGTCAGCTGGTGCAGACAGAGAATAAGGTTATTAAATTTTGCTTTGAAAATGGTCCAAGGTGACATTAGGTGCTTAAAATGTCAGATCGTGTGACATTTGCTTAAGATTTTGCTTTTTGTCTTCAAAAATGGTTAAAAGAATGGGGTTAATTGTAGGGCATCTCGGCAGTGCTTCAAACTGTAGCATCCCAGCTTGTGATCCTCATGTGGAGTCATTTTATGAAGTCAAAATAGCATAGTCATGACCTGCATTTTGTGTGAGAACTTGAGCTGTAAACATACAGCCTGTTGGTCACTTGGGTGTTGGTTCAGGTTGGTGGGCAGACCCACCCCGAGTGTGGGTGAGGAGTCCTGGGTGGATGCGAGGGACACAAATTTGTGTGATGATACCTTCAATGGAATAGCTAGACTTACATTTTAAAATGTACACTTTATTGTGAAACTGTTACGAGAGTTTTTGGAAGCATTTTTATGTTGCACTTTTATGCATTACCAAACAATGCTTTTCTGGACAGAGTGTAGGCTGGAATTCCCAATCTACTAGGCAGTCCTTCTGTGCTTGTCTTTTTTCAACCTTCCCCTTTCCATTGGAGTTCCCAGAAAGGAATTAATTTTTAAGATGAAAAATGGTAGGGTGAGGCAAATCAGTGGTTCTTGCCTTCATCTTGTTTTCCTAAAATACTCAGGCACTGGATATGCAGTGTCTTCGCCTGGTCACAGACTGGTGGAGCATCTGTGAAGTGCCCTCCCCTCATTAATCACATCCTGACCATAGCTGCTGTTTCTGGCCTGGCAGCAAAAGCCCCAGCTCTAGGGACTGCCTGGGATGTTGGCCAAGATTGTGGAGCCCTCAAAAGCAGCCAGGTTACTCCAAAAATTTGGTGTTGCTGAGTGAGGAGAAAAAGGAGCAGAGGCCTTTACATTATTTTCCTATGTGTTTCTTTGGGAAATAATTGGTTTTGTTTACTTGTCTTTCATAAGGACGTAAATATTACAGGCACATGAAATAAGAGACTGTTAACTGGTGTCCTTCCGTAATTCCATAAAGCAAACAAGTTCATGTTTCCTCACTGATACAAAACACAAGTCCTGTTGACCTGGAACTCCCTGATTTTGTCACCCTCACTGCGATGTCAGATTCAGTCTGTAGCTCTTCTAAAATTTCAAGCCTAAGAACAGGAAGCCAAGGAGAAGTTTTGGAGGTGACTTGAGCTGATCCAACCGCTGGATGTTATTACAGGGGACAGTCTGGGCTTGGTCCTGTCCTCTTTCTTTCCGCCAGGGTTGTTGCTGAGCCTGCTTTGGCTCACTAAACCAGGAGAAATGCATTCCCTCCTGGTAGCTGAGACACCCACTGCAGCAAACTGCTGCTTTTCAGCAAATATACCTGCAGCCATTCACTGGAGGATTTATAAAAAGCCTTAAAGGTGGAATTGTTTTAGTTTTCTTTTTTTCCCCTTTTTATTCTCTGCTGGGTAACACTGACCTTGATAAGCAGTCTCTGTATCTGGAGATGTTCTTCTGCATGGGGATTTAACAAAGCCATTTTGGGATGCTCACCTTGTGTTTAGGAGGAGATTTTGGTGTCGGCAAACTGAGCACACGCTGCTCACAGTGCCTGGTGGCTGGAGCAGCAGACATGAATGCCCCAATTGCATTCTTGCCCATAATAAAGTCACTGCTGGAGCATACTGCAGTGATCATGAGGTTTAACAGGTCCCTTACTGCATTTAACTCACATGGCTGGGTTGTAATGAACATGCTAGAGTGTAAAAAACCCAGCCCTTCCCTTAAAATAAAACACAGGCACAGAAAACACCCCTTGTTTTCTAAAATGAGCCATTGCACTTGGGACTCTTTAACATTCAAAATTTAACAGGTGGGACTCCTACTCTCTTCCTTACATATTTTTCAGCTAATGAGGAACAAGTCTTTTAACTCTTTTTGTGTGTTTTTTAATCATTTGGGGTCTCTCTGTTGGAGGGCACACTTTGCTTATTGCTGGTTTCCTCCAGCTGGTGTTGACAGGTTCTTGCTGCCCTTGGAGAGGAGCCGTGGGGTCGGGGTGCTGCTCTCGTGCTGAGGGTGATGCCTTGTTTGCTCAGAGCTGACATGTGCTCAGTGCGTGGTGTTTCTGTGTGCGAGTGATTCAACCCTTGTTGTGTACAAGTAATGGAGTTATTTCTTGTCCAGGGGATGGGGAAGGTGAATGTGTTTTTCAAGTGCCGGCCCATGACTTGAAAAATCTGGATGTGCTTCATGGCTTTGCTGCCAGCCTACTGCATGACCTTCAGTAAGTTGTTAAGGGCAAGACCTGAACTGTTGGGCAACGCTCATGGATGGACAGTCTGCAAGGAAGACCCTGCAGTTTGAGGGGGAAGCAGCAGTGGAGTGAGCTGGAGTCATGTTCTTCCCAGCAAGCAGTGTGCTCAGTCTTAAAAATCTGGCACATTTTAAGGGTGGAGTCCAGAGAACTGGAAAGTTCTCTTTTCAGGCATGTGCTGGGCACAAGGGTTAAGAGTTTCAGCTGCCTCTCAAGCAGGGAAGCAATGAGACAGTGTCTTCTCCTCACATTCGGGGGTGGAAGGTACTGAGGTTCCTCCATACCAAAAAGGAAGATGCTTAAAATGAACATCAATCATCAGCCATTGGTTTATCTGTTACAGTCTGACTAGAAAAGCCCATATGTTTATGTAAAAACATAACTTGTGCAAGATGCTGGTCACTGAGCTCTTGCACAGCCTGTGAGTCCTGCTGCCATCCAGCTGGCCTCGAAGGCAGATGATGGGAGTGCTGTGAGTGGTGTGGTATATGCGGGATGGGGAGAGATGTAAAAGACAGAAAACAAAAAAATAACGTATTTGGTGGTTGGACAGTGAAGACTGCTGGGCTCCTCTCTCAAGAGAGCTGAGCAAAGTACATACTGACACACCCGTGTTGGAGCCTGGAGGAAAAGCCCTGCTGGTACATCAGGCACAGCACAGTGAGAGGCTAGGCTGGTGGGACAAGCCTCATTTCTCTGGAGACAGAGATTCATCTCTGTCTGCGTGCTCATATTTTACAGGTAATTGGTTTATGGAGGAAACAGTTAGCTCGAGGATTTCGGGCAGGTGTTCTTGCTGTAGAGAAATAGGTTCTACAGGCATTTTCAATGTCACGCAGTTATCAGAGTGGCTGAGATTGACTGTGTAGCTAGTGGGATGGGAGTTATTTGGGGAGATTCAAATCCTTTTCCAAAATGTTTTCATCAGCTCAGGGACTTGGGTCAGACCTTCTTCAGCTTCAGTTCATTTAACTGGGGGGAAGTTAGGGAATGTTTAATTTCCTAGCTCTCTCCATCACTGGGAAAACACTAGAAGCAAGGACAAGGCAATTCAGATTTCTTTTTCCGTGAATTAGCAGACTTCAAGTGCAACTCCATCTGTGAGCCTGTCTGCAGACTTCCAGTTGCCTTGTACTGATTTGCTGGGTTTTGTAACAACAAAAATACATTGCAAAGACACCAGATTTGCGTGGGTTATGATGTTGTCCCTGTGAGCCAGCGTAGCCTGGGTTGTGGTAATGTTGCATCTTTCCTGCAGAGAAGGCAATTTTGATTGTTTTCCCAAGGGAAGAAGAAGTTTTGGTTCAAAGTAGATTTTGCACGTGAGGTGACTTAAACATGATCAAAGTCACTGGAATTTTATTTAAAATAAACATGTGATTCTCCTAATCAACCCTTTAAAGAGAACATCTGGGGAAAAAATGTCGGGTTTTTGTACATTTAATGATTCATTTGATTTTTCCCTTTTAAATATCTGATGATGTTTCCGCTGTTTGAGGGTAGATAGGACTTTATTGACACAATTAGGAAAACAAATGATTATCACACCTTTTCCTTAACCCTGTGCTATTTGATCTATTTGCTTGCACTTTCATTACTCCTTTGCTTGGTTACATTACACACAATGTTATCACCTTCCTGTGCTGCTGCAGCTAAAACAAAGTGAAAAAACCTCTTTTGGCTCTCAGCTGCTCTCTGCTGTTTTCTTTTTACAGATGAACTAGAAAGCAATGTCAGGCAAAGAGTTATTTGAGTTTCCTTTCAGCACTTGCTGGGCATTATATCCGGGCCTGGCACTTGCCTGTGTTTATGCGACAGCTTTCATATTTTAAAATAACAAACAAAAATCCCAGCAACTCTATTCCCAGCACAATTAGTAAAATCAGATTAAAAGAACTGAAAAAACAAACAACCCCAATCCCCCAGATTATGATGGGTTTACATACATCAAGTACTAGAATCTTTATGACTAATTCCCTGGGTATTTTGAGCCACTTTGCTGGGATGTGTTTATTTTCTCTGAAGGGAGAGGTGGGAAGTGCAGCTCTGCCTGGTTGGAGGTCACAGTGGGTTGTTGTACTCAAGAGCTGAGTGTTTCTGCTCTGTCACTGATGGGTTGGGCCAGGCGTTGATGCGGGCTGCTGAAGGTGTGATTCTCCTGATGGTGGATAGACATTTTCCCGTGAAGTCAGGGAGGCAGATGATGCTGCTGACCTGCTGCTTTACAACCCTTTCCATCCTTCTCCTCCCTGGTAGAAAAAATAACCTCATTAAGTTTAGAAGATGTGGAAAAAAGGAGAGGGGAGGAAAACAGTGTCCTTTCACCTGACAAAAAGAAAAAAAAAGATTGTTGGAACGATCTGTTGGTTAGGTGAGAGCTTTTTTCAGTTGCTGGCTTGTCATCCTCCTCTCACATCACCTAGCACCTATGAGGCACCTGGAGGTGGTGGCTCCATGTTGTGCCTATGCTCACTGTTACATTAATTTAAATAAATCATGCAAATTTAAAAAATACAGGAAAAAAAAACCCTAAAACCTTCCTTCTGTGCAAAAATAAATCAAAATATAGGAGTTTGCATGGGAATAAACCTTGTCTAACGTGGTAAGAGCTGTTGTGTAATGGCCTGTCCCTTTCTTCTCTCTGAAGGTCCCAACCCCATGCGTCCCACTGGTCTGGAATAACGTTTGGAGGAGCCTGGCAGTCTGGTCCTTTTCAAAGCTCCCGAGGATTTTAGGATCATGGGATGCATGGACATAAGGACCCACAAAACCCTCTGGAGAATGCCGGCTGTGGATTAAAGCATCTGGAAGTTCCTACCATCTTTTTACCCTGTTTTTTTCCTGGGTCACCCTGTGTCATTTGTCTCCCTGTCTTGAGGATTATAGCTTACAGTCACTTACTGGAATATCTCCCTATGCATCTTCTTAAGATGGAGCCATTGCTTTACCCAGCTGGAAGATATTTTCTCTTCTGCCAGAGCTTTTCCAGTGCAGCAGCACTCCTGTCCAGCAGGTATGTAAATGGTTTTCTCACTGACTACCCAGTTTGCTTTCTTGATCTTCAGTTCAATCATTTTTTTTTCCTTACTAGCTTCTGCTAAAGGTAAGACTTTCCAAAGTCCCTGGTGCCATACTCTGAAGGTGGCTTTTCTTTGTTGGGACAGACCCAATTTGAGATGTAAGTTCTCATGGATCAGTGGTGTCAGCTTCTGAAGGTTTTGATGCCCAACCATAGCCTCATACATGGGGGAAAGGATGGATCTGATGCTCCTTATGCCTCCACCTGGATCCTTCTGGACTCTTGGGCAGCTGTGTTGGTAACCCACAGCTGCCACCAGCTGTGTGTGGATCAGCTTATTGGGCTTCATTGTCTCATTTCAAGAAAGATGACACAGTATTAAACACATTTTTTATCTTCTTAGTTTAACAGAATTTCTGCTAAAGAACGTAATTTTGAGGATGACTTATGCCATGTAAAAGAAGATGCCTTTAGCACTAAAATTAAAATAATTCCTATTCCATATAGAGGTGTATAACTCAATAGCACTAGTGATAACAACCAAATTTGCATTTTTAGAGTCATTTACAATGAATTAGGTGTTTTTGTGAAGGTGACAAGTTTTTTTTCCATTCTTTCTAGCAGAGAGTTGAATCATTGTTTTGGTGTCTGTGGGTGTCAATTTGCTGTGAAAATCATTCTTTTTGGCACTTGTGCTGGTTTGGTCAGATGCTCAGGTGTGCTAGTGAACAGATCGCTCCTTCTACGGGGTAGACAAAAAATTAGCTCTTTGTATCTAACTTTTATTTTTATTATACGAAGAGGAGGTGCTGAGGGAAAAGGGCTGGAAATGCTTTGCTGTACATTTATTCTGCATTCCCCTCAGCATTTGTGAGGCATTAAAAGTTTCATCTTCTTGCTTTGTAAGCACAATTTTGCATCAAAGGAAGGAAATGCGGGGGGCAGGGTGGATAGAGCGTGTTCAGTGGGAAACATAATCAGTTGCCTCGCTCTTCAATTTGACTGTGACTCGTAGGCCAGATGGAGATGGTAGACAAAGATTGGGGATAAAGATGTTCTTTGCTTTATCTGTGAGCAAAGTCAGGCGCTTGCTGTGCTTGTAAGAGAGGCTGGAGCTAGCAGCGGGGATTTGAACTCCGAGGTGAACAGCAGCATCCTGCCAGGCTGGTGGGCATGGTCCATGGTCAAGCCCCGTGGCCATGTGCCAAGGCAGAGCCTTCTCCCATGGGATCGCCTGGAGGCTCAGCCCTGCAGTGCCAGACCCCTTTGCTTGCTCGCATGGACTCTGGCCTCTGCTGCGGAGACATCCCCTGGAACCAGCTCTTCATTTGCAGATAGGAGTTTTCCTTCCTGAATTAGCAGCTTTCCCATCACCGAAATCCCTGGTGTTTTATTAACTAGCTCCTAACAATTTCTAAAGCACCTGAGAAAGACTGGTTCACTTGCAGTTGTTCTTTTTATCTGCAATTAAAGCAAACACCATTGATATATAAAATCCTTTTTTTTCCCCCTTGTAGTCAGCTGTTTGATAAAGTCATTGCAAACCAGATCTCCGCTTGCTCCTGTAAGATGTGAAAAGGTCCTTTGTCAGCAGCACATTGCGATGGAATGAGCTTAATCTTTTATAAGTAACTAGGTGCGAATGGGGCATCAGTTGCCGTGCTCTAGTGCTGCCAGGCCCCTTGGTGCTTCTGGAGGTGCCTTTTGGAGACCGAACAAAACCTGCCTGTGACCTGGACAACCCAGGGCAGCCCCAGGGTGCTTGACCCCTCTGCATTGTAGGGTCTGCACTCACACCGAGCAAGGAGAAAAGCCGTGGCAGATGTACCCTGAATTCTGCGTTCTGCATTGCCCCTTGCAGTGTGACTCCCCAGTCACACAGAGTCTGGCCGGCACCTGGGGTACCTGGGGGTGGCCCAAGAATTAGAGCTTGGCCGGGAACGATGTTTCAGTTGCAGATGTACAGCTGTCCTTTACAGGGAGAAAAAATCATCTCAGATTTTGTTAAGAGCAGGTCTCACCCTGCACAGACGTGCGGCAGCTTGAGAGGGTAAGCAGTTTAAGGACTTTCCTGTTGGTCAGCGTGAGCATCTGGGCAGGGGGGCTGCCAGCTGCATCCCTAGGTGCTAATTAAAAGACACACGCCATCAGCATTCAAAATATTTCCTGGTAAAGTGGCAAAAGTTTGCTTCCAGTCAGGTTGCAGATCCTTGGATCAAAATGTCCTTTAGAGGGTTGGTCTGTGCACAAGTGCATGTTATTAATAATAATAAAAAAAAATACAGAAAGCTTCTATTTGGCTGCCTGTGAAGATTATGTATGTGGGTGTGTGTTTCAAAAGCACATAACTGATTATGAAAATCATTGATGGACTAAGTCGGTATTAAGGATGGTTGGATGACAGTGAAAAGCAACCCTGGCACATTGCAGGGATGTTCTTGTCATGACTAACCCCTCTCACTCTCACCCCAGTGGAATTTTTCAGTGCCCAGCACAGACCAGCACTGAAATTGCAGGTTTGCAGAAGTTTTTAAATCTCTCCCTGGCTGGCAGCAAATTAAGGAATTGGAAGTATTTATTGGTCTAAGGATAAAATATAACCTCAAAGCTATAAAAAATTTTGACAATGAGGCTTTTTTAAGGGAGTCTTACTTTCTTTATGGTTTTGTGAGTCTAATGTGTCAAAGCCTGACAGGAAGAGGTTTTAATCTACAGGTGCTTGTCTCTTGCTTGATGGTTTCCTGCTTCTAAAATTACTTCCAGGTTTTTTGGAATTGGGGCTGAAACTAGTTTTAGTTTTCAGTTTGTGGGCAACCTCGCTTACCACTTCAGCAGGCTGGATTTGCAAGGGCTGGTGGCAGCAAATGCTAGTGCTTTTAAAGATTCTTACTTTGGCTGCCAAAAGTCCATTTGCCACTTTTAAAATATTTACAGCTGAATCTTTGGATTCACGTCTGCCTCTGCTCAGGGAAAATGCTGAAGCTGCCAATGCCGAAATTTTGCTTAGATCTTTATTCCCCTGTCCTGCATGGGGAATTTGGAGGAGAAGGTGCCCAGGGTGAAGGATGTTGATCCACCTGTGCTCATCCTGCACAGGTTGACTTTTGCTCGTCGTGCAGTGGTGAAAGCCAACACGAGCAAAGCAAATTAACGGTGGATCTCAGTCTTTAGTTTATGCTAAAAATGTCAACCCCTTCTGCAGCTTGCATTTTCTCTTCTTAAGGGCTGTCCCTTTCTTGGGGCACTTATTAATGAAAGCCATTTGTGCCCAGACTTCGTGTCCTTACTGCAGGGCATGTAATTTGGGATACATTAGGCCATATTTCTGTTTATTTATGTAACCAAATAAATATTCATATGTTTTAAAGTATCTGGAATAATCCTGCTAGTATGTCTTGCATGATCCTCTACTGATTGCTTTAAGACCTTGCTTGGAATTTTGTATTAACCAAAGTCATTACTTGCAGAATAAAAACCTTTCTTTATGTGTGATCTTCGCTTTTCCATGAGTGCCTGCATCTGCAGGGGCTGCCTTAGTGTGCACAGTGAATACTGAACTATCTGCTGACTTACTGTGCTCTTCAGGTTGCAAAGAAGCAGTGACCTATCACGAGACATATTGTCAATGCCAGCAAGAAAGCAAGAGGTATCTGCTTGGCTTCTGAATCCTCTGCATCGCTTTGAGGGGTTCTGTGCAGAACTGAAGGTGTCGACAGGCTGTTTTCTTGTGCTCCCATCTGCTGAGCAGCATTATGTGGATTAGTATTGAGGAACTCTTAGCGAAATTTGTCTCATGCCACGAAAATGTAAAGCCTCCAGAGCTGGCTGGCATCCCAGGGCTGTGAGAGGCCCTTGGAGGGGCTCTTGGTAAAGGTGGCAGGATTTGCACTGTCCCACAGCCATGGATGGGACTTGATCTGAAAGGTTTCTGGTTAAGATTTAATCATCTCCAAGCTGGTTTGGTTGCTTACATGGGGCAGCAGACAAAAACTGCTGAGCAGGAATGGCTGCCATGGGGCCGGTCTGCCCCCATGGGAGGGCATCTGCCTAATCTTCTTGTCCTGCAGTGTGGAGCCCAGTTCAGAAACACAAAATGCCATTTTGGGCAATATTATATCCTCAGGGTGTTTCTGGAGCTGAAATCAAACCTCTCACCTGGCCTCCAGGTTTTTCCCTGGCACTGTTTTGGGTATCCTGTGGTTTTGCTGGCTCTGCTTTTGCTGGGTACCATTATTGTGCTGCTTCCTCTTTACCTTTGCAGTGTCAGAGCCAGGAGGTCAGAAAAGAGACCTGAGGCTTCAGCAGCAAAAATGGGACCTGGGTGTGTGCAACAACAACAACAAATATATATATATTTATAATGATTATTGTAGACAAGTTGGGGGATGAGGCACAGCTGCATTCCAGCCCTGGTGCCTCTGGAAGGTGGATCTCTTACTATCCAGATGAGAAGTGTCTCTTCAGCCTAGGCTCAGCACCCCAGTTTGCCTGGCTAGAGGCATTCCTTGGGGTGCTGAGCGATGCTGGGAACCCCGCACTGCCCTGGCTTGGCCCCCTCCACAGTTTGGATGTGCCCTCCTGCCACTGACAGCATCCTTGTGGCACATGGATGTGGGATTGCCATCACCCTCCCCACTGGCACCATCTCTTGGCTTTCATTAAGCTTTTTGCAAAGAGCAGCTCTTTCTGGTGGCCCCTGTGCAGTTTTATCCAGGACTCCATTTGCATCACCATCAGGTGGTTTTCATTTGACCTTTGCCCTGCTTAAAAATTAAGTACCTAGGTACTAGGAAGAGAAGTAATCTCCTAGATAAGCACTTTTTCCCTGCTCTTCTGTAATTCGTGGGGGAGCTGACTTACCCTGCCTGTGTATGACTAAGGAGGAAATTCTTTTTTGGTTAGGATAATGCTGACAGTTCACTGGAATTTTTTTTATCATGGGTTTATCACTTCCTCCCTACGAATTCCTAACTTTTATGTGCAGGGCAGGAAAAAAATAGTCGTGACCACAAGTTATGGAATTTGCCTTCTGTGGAAAAGATGCTGAACAGCTAAATGATGCTGTCAGGTTTGCCATGGTTTGCTTGGAGGATTTGCTTCATGTCCAGTTATATAAACAGGCTGGGTAAGAGTCATGAATATTCTAGCAGCTATCGTCTTTCAAATGTGTTTTTTTTAATGGTGGAGTTAATGAATGCTCATATCTCTTGAATATAGGTGAGTGTAAGGCTGCTCATCTTTCAGGTGGGGAGGAGGTTTGGATTTATCACCTGTCTCTCAGAGATGGCAGGGTCAAAGTCGAGTTTATGTGTAAAGAGTTTCTGGGTCACCTTATTAATCTCCCTACCTCCCTTTTTTTACAGAGGGGATCTGGGTGTGTGTCTCTAGAGAAGGCAGATGGAGTTTGGCCAGAGAGACTCTGCCTTTTGGTTAAACGTGTGTGTGTGTTCTTGCAGTGTTTGCTTCCCGGCGTAGCTCGGTGATTGCGCTGTTGATCCTTCTGCAAAGGCTTGACACTGCTGCTGAAAAGCTGTGACACTGCAAAGCATTGTTTACTTATGAAAGTGTTATTATATTTTGAATATCTATTATTCATCTCTTGTGCTAAAAGTGACATTATGTCATAAAATTGCTCTTAGATTTCAGAGCTTTGAGGAAAAGCTGTTTTTTTGTCCCAGACTGTCTGACAGTACTGGAAAGTGCCTTACCCTTTGTATCTCTCTAGACCCCTTTTATGAATTGTGAGTGACAGCAGGAAAGTATAAAAGAGCGCAGAGGAGCTGGTTTTGATGTTTATAAAAGGCTTTGATAAAAGATGCAGCACACAGACTTGATATTATTTCCTATTTTTAACTTCTTAGGAGCATAAAGCACTCAGATCCAATATTTATGTAAAAAGGAAAAGAGGGGGGCTATATTTCTTCTTTTTTTTCCCCTTTATTTTTCTTTTTTAGGGCTAGGTGAATTAAAATAGAAAAGTGTCTCTCTTCCCTGCCCTAGTAAAATTTTCTTCCATGAAGCATCAGTAAAGCCAACTCCATGGTGTGGAATGCGTGGATGATGCTGGAGGAGACCAACTGCAGTTTTGAAGGCTCCTTGTTTGTAGGTTTGTGCCTTCAACCTTCCAGCCATGGCTGGCTCCAGTGGACCCAGCAGCCGTGGTGATGTGCGTGGTGATGCCTGTGCTTCCAATAACAGGGAATGAGAGTCAGAGAAACAAAACATGGGAAAGCCAGGGCAGCTCCTCTCCTTTCTCTAAAAGTTGGATCACAGTAGAGGCATCTCTATAATAAGTAGTTTTGCTTGCTCCACAGAGATGCAAGGCTGTGTCCTGGCTGCGTAATTGCAGCTTTACTGATGAAAGTGCTTCTCATTATTTCCAGCTTTCTTGTTGCAGTCTCCTCTTTAGTCTTGTCTGCCAGCATGGCTGGCTTGTCACGGGCCTCTGTACTCCTGTTTATTCCCATGCCTGTACACATGGGCATGTCCATAAGGCTTCATGGCAGCTTCCTGTGTGTGTGCATAGGCACGTCTGGATAGAAAACACGTGTGAGGGTGAGTGTGGGCTGTGAGGGCACACGTGGCATTTCCACGACTGGTCCTTCATCCATGCACAGGCCTTCATGCTGGATATCCAGACTCCTAATGAATGGCAGTGTGCAAACCTGTCCTGGAGATCCACCTGATGACAAAAGTCATCCTCTTGCTTGAAACACCACATTTTCTATTTTACTGGGGCTAAATGCCTTGAAACACCCTGTGCAGGGGAAGATGAGTCCTGCTGTTCCCTTGGAGAGCCCCAGGACAGAGCAACATTGCTGAGTTCCATCTTTTGCTGCTGTGCTGATGAAGAATTAATCTTGATGGGGTGGGCACAGCAACAGCTGTCAGTGGGGGTTTTGATTTCTTCAGCAACATGCAGTCATCCAAGGGGCTGTTCAAAGCAGGTGCTGGTTTGAGGTAGCTGGACTTGAGCAAAGACATCCCAACCTCTCACCCATCTGAGGGGAGTAAGCACCTTCTGCTCTGTTCTTTATGCAGGAGCTTGTATGTGAAACCATAAAAACAAAGGGAATTACCAGCCTTGGGTGGTCATTGGAAGTGTGTTTGTTTGGTGTTGTCTCCCAGCCTCTGCTGTTCCTCTAGAAGCTTGCCAAGCTGGACACTGAGCTCTACAGGGTGAGATGTTCATTTGGGATGTGTTGGCATAGGACTGTGCCTGCTTGATCGCCTTGCATCTTGTGTTCTCCTTTGTGGTGATGAGTCCCCAGTTACATTCCGAAAGGATGACCTCAGTCGCACAGGATTAAAGGGGAAGAAGCGCCAATCTTATTTTTTTCTTGCCTCACCTGTGAAGCTGTGTAACACCACATGTAAGCAGGTGACGTGTTGGACTTGGCTAGCTTATAGCAGTAGCGTGTCGGCTCATACAGATGTCTTTTCAGTTTCTGACAGGTTGTTCAATTAGGCAAAAAGTTTGGATATCCTTAGTTCTTTTGTAAGGCATGGGAGGACTTTTTTGTTCCACTGGGGTGGACACTGTGGTAAATTGGAAAAGCTGTTGCTGAGTCCAGAAGAGACGGGTCAGGGTAGAACTTGTTAAGCTGAAGTGACAGACATTGTCTGTGGCACAGGTGTTTGGGGGGTTGTCACTGTGCCTTGGTGCCTGCTGTTCAGCAGGTTGGGTGCTTCAATTGCATTGCCAGCAGCAGTCCCTGTGCCTAGCTCTGGAGCACAGATGAGGGCCCCTCAGAACCCGGGGCTCTGTGTCATTGAGCAGAGCTGTGCCAAAGTGTCTGATGAAACATGGACCTTGGTTGGCAAGAGCTACGTTTCCTCTTCTTTTGGAAGAAGCTGGGAAAGGCTTCCCGAAACAACCACCGGAGAAAGTGTCCAGATGAAAGATCTGGTAAGTGTCAATGTCCCCTCTGCAGTGTTTTCAGGCTCTTCTGTAATCAGCTGTCATTTCAGCATCTGGGCATATTGGACTTCAGGGAGTATGGATTGAAACTTAAACAAACAGTGACTCTTTTATAAATATTTAGCTCACACTGTTTAGGAGCTGCTGGGAGTCGGAGACGAAAAATAGTTTAAAGTTCATGACTGTCTAGAAAAGCTATCGGAGGAAGGCACTCGGTCACCAAATTGCCTGGCATGTAGGTTTTGAATAGCTAATCCTCTTTTTTTCCCCCTGAGGTACAGGATGTGTTCAAGCATCCCTTGGAGAGACATAAGATTGCATTTTTCCGGTGCTTACACGGCTGCACTGGGGACTCAAATCAAAGAAGTTTTCTTCAAGAGAAGACCTGGTATGGCATAAATGGAGGAGCACCCTGGCCGTACACATCTTTGCAAATTTGGACTGGTCATGTGAAGTTCATACATCTGCATGGGCGAGGGGGATGTGTCTCCAAGTGTGTGCTTTTTTTCTGGCCACCTTGATACCAGGACAGAGGCTTGTGCCCGGGCCAGCTGCTGCTGAAGGAGGTGGGGTCCCTGATGGGGCTTGTGCAGACAGCATGAGATCTTGGGCTGCCACATTGTTCCTGCTCTTGCAAAAGCCTTGATAGTGAGGTAGACCTATCTCTGCCAGCCTTTTTTGTCTCTTAAGTATGGAGATAATACACTTTTTTTCACTTTGCAGAGCTCTTGAAAGAATGGGAAAGAGTGAAATGTGCTGATAAGGAAGGTATTGGTGACTGAGACAGGCAGAGGCATACAGGCTTTGAATAAGAAGGGAACTTTACCAGGCACAAGAGCCTGGGATTATTGATTAAAAAGAAGAGAAAATAATTGATTATTTTCTCTCTCCCTCTGTCTTGCTCTTCTAACACAAAGTAGTTGCAGTTGAACTAGATGACTGTTGTAGGTCCTTTCCAACTATCCTATCCCATCCCATCCCATCCCATCCCATCCCATCCCATCCCATCCCATCCCATCCCATCCCACTAATATAACAGTAAACATGAAATGTTTGCCATGCCCTGTGAAACATTTTACGACTGTTTGCACCACCCCTGTCCCTGATTACAGCGTGCTGGGGCTCTCTGTACCAGTGTTCCCTGTCCTTGTGGTCAACTGCTTTGCCTGGAAGATTAATGGCAGAGGAGAAAATGTGAGGGAAGGATAGGTAAGAAAAACATAAATTTCTCATTTGCCAGGTTGCTGAAACTACTTTTGAGGTTTGAGAGAAAATGTCAGTATTTGAGTTGGAGGTAGTGGCAAGCTTGATGGTTTTTTCTCTTTCAATAGTTTCTTTTAGTGCCCTTCCTAATTTAAAAGAAGGTGTTTAAATTATTGATGTTTTACCACTGAAGCAGAGGGATTCCAAAGCCTTTGGCAAATCTCTGCTAAAGCATCCATCTTAAAAAAGAGCTTCATGTTTTATCCTGACTCCATCTTTGACAGAAGCTCTCCTTCTGTGAGGAGCACTGAATCTACAGAGGTGGACAAAGAGCTTGATTTATGTAGAAGGTAGTTTTCTCCAGTGGTGTTTGGCCAGAAAACATAAAGATGATAATGATTTTTATTTTTTGGCATAGCCTTTGCAGATCTCTGTGCTTCTGCCTGTGGCTGAAGCAACACTATGCCATGGGTGAGTGCCAGTACACGGTACATGATGCTCAGGTGCTGCCTGTGAGATATGGGTACCTTTATCTGGTCTTTCTGACTGCAGCATCCTGGAGATGAGAGGCAGCTGAGGCTTCAGACACTCTCACCAAAGCTGTAGTTACAGCTCAAGCCTCCCATTAGATTTACCACACATTTTCCTCCCTATTCTCTTTAGGTATTTGTTCTGATTTTGTACCAAATCTCTTTCTTACTACTTGAACTGAAGAATAAAGTATTATAACTCTGGCTTGGGGCAACTGTCCAAGGGATATACTGGGATACACTTGGCCTTTGAAAACAAGGACTTCAGTCTCCAGCTCTGTCAGTCCTTCTGGCTCCTGGAAGTTTTTCTTCCAAATGGTTATTTCAAACCTCAGAGAAGAAGTTTGTGTTTTTTCAGAGCTATGATTAATACCATTTTTACGCTTCGTTGCAAAATGCCACACAATGAATGAGACCAGCAGGGTGGTGGTTTATGGGCAGGAGGAAAAAAAATATCAAACTAACACTTTCAAATGCTGTTTTGGAAGAGTGATGTGTGTGTGCATGTTTTATAATCTGCTGTGAACTGTGGGGTTGCGTTCCTATTAAAAGGAAGGAGCGGGGAGGGGAAAGGCTTAAACCTCATCTATGGAAAGAATGTCAGAAATAGTTGAGAAGCTGAATAATTACAGTCTTTTTTGTGGGTAGTGAAGGTGAAGTATTGCGATGCAGTTGGCTTTGCAATTAAAAAGTCACAGGATGGCTGGAGCTGGAAGGGACCTGTGCAGGTGGTAGGTGGCTACAGCCGGTTGCCCAGGACCACGTCCAGATGGCTTTTGCGTATCTCCACAGATGGGGACTCTAGAATCTTCCTGAGCAAGCTTGGTCACCCTCGTGGTAAAATTACGCATAGTGCATGGTGTTTCAGCACATTGGCCGTAGGTTCCTGCTCGTTACTGTTGCAGTCTGGAAAGTTTGTGAGGGTTGTGTGGTGTCGGGACAGAGTGGGTTGAGCGCACAGGGAACATGGGTCTGCAGCTGAACCCCTTGGCTCGGGCTTGGCAGTGCTTGGCTGGGACTTGGGAGAGTTGGGCTTGGCATAAGATGCCAGAAATGGTCCCTGCAGCGGTGTGCAGGGAGTCTTGCTGCCTGATGGCCGGGTCTGGGAGCTCATGATCCCTCTGATTTGGTTCTGAGGCTGTGCTTGTAGCTGAGCCTCCAGCCAGCTCTGCTGTCTCTTGCTTCCCTTCCCTTGACACTGTGTGCCTCTTCCCAGCTGGCGAGACTTTGCCACAGGAATTTGGGACTCATTTATCAGCATAAAATGAGGCTAATTACACCTCTGAAGTGTTCAGCATCGGTGGTGCTGCAGCATCAGGTGCTTTCCCAGAAAACTCTGTGTTGGTGGCAAACTCTGGGGAAAAGAGGCCCAGAAGTTTCTTGTGGCTGTGTGCCTAATGTGTTCCCATCTTGGGGACAAAAAGGATGCTAGTGCATGTGGGAGGTCACCTGACCCCCTATAGAGACATTGGGGTCAGCACAGATTTGCTTCCTGGTGGCTTCAGGTGCACCCCTCACACTGAAAACAAGCAAAGCCTAAGACTCCACTCAGCCTCCACTTGGTCTCTGGTGTTTCCTTCCGTCTTCCATCCGTGGAGAACAGTAACCCTTGTTTGTTGCCCTGGGTGCATGTTTTTTTTTAAATCTAAGCCAGGTTCTTTTCATCCTGTTTTTTTGCTGGTATGTGATGGGAATAGCAGCATTGAGATGATGGCTCCCAGTGCACACTCCCACTGTCCTTACAGCCCTTGTACCAGTGACGGGCATTTTCTCATTAAAAATAGACCACAGACAATGCCACTTCCCAAGGACTGTGATTTATCATTTAATAACAAGTGGTTACTCATTTCCTTTGGAAAACTTTCTGGAAGTGTTATTTTTCTTTTTCCCCTTGCTTCCTTTTTTTTTTTTTAATTTCCTTCAAAACCCTGCATTACCCATCAGAGCCACTGTGTCTGTTAAATGAAGTGTTCCCTTTTCAAGTGGAAATCATATTTATGATTTAAAGTTAATGAAAATAACAAGTCTTAACCCATTGGGCATGAGCTTTTCTTTGTAAGTGCCTGCAGCCCTGAAGTCTTAGCTCAGCCAAAGGAAATAGCAATGGAGAGCTGGTTAGGTAAGACTTGAAAAACTGTGATGCTGATGCTAAATGGAAATGGATGATTTGCTTGACCTGACTTTAAAGAAAATTTCAAGTAACTTTAGAACTTGTATTGTCTTGAGTTGCCAGCCCTTAGCTGTGATACCTCCTGGTGGGCCAAGTTCTCCTGAAGGGTGGAGAGCCTGCAGAACTACTAGGCAATCTCATACCAAGTCTGGTATTTTAAAAAAATAATGAAAAAAAAGTTTAAAAAAAACTTTTTAAAAAAGTGATGAAAGTTGTAGAGTAGTTCTTGAGGAAATCCCGACAGCTCAGTAAACAAACTCGGGAAATGTGCTGAAGATGAAATCATCATAAGTGGGTACTTAAGAAGCTAAAAGAAATAGTTCTCTGTTGGATCAGGAAGGCATTTTCAGGGTCAGTAAGATTAGATGGTAGACTGCAGATGATACAGAAGATGAAATGCAACCAGGGACATTGCAGGTACTTCAGGTGATAACATCTTCTCTTACAGTTGCCTTAATGAGCTGCAAGTTTAAAGATAAGAAAAATAAATTCAGTAAAGACAAGTGTAAAGCAGCACTCTTGGAAAACAGATGCACATACCCAAAATGAGCAGTAACTCTCAAAATGAGCAGGTTAACTACAGAAAGGGATCTGTGAGCTGCAGTGAATTACAAGCTGGTTGTGAATTGCAGTCAGATGCTGATACAAGACAGGCAGACCTTGAATAGCCCAGAGAAAAATGGCAAAGGTAATAATTCCAGCTCTTCAATCTTTGTTGTCCTATAAAAAACCCTGTTTGAAACACAGCATCCAGTCTCAGCCTCTCTATTTTAAATATGAAAGCAGGCAGCTTGGGAAGATGAAGCAGCTTTGGGAAAATTTACTTAGCAGGAATAGCTGGAAGATTTGCATATGTTAAACCTAGGGAAAAAAAACCCTGAACAGCCCACAGGTGTCAGGCCATGGTTTGATGGGATGTTGTCTTCAGCAGTAGTTTTGGGGCTAAGTTTCTCTGCTCTCCTGGTATTGACTGTGCTGCAGCTTATTGTGTGGTCAGCTGTGTAGCCACAACTTGTATCCACACTCTGAGCTGGGACAAGGAACTTCTCTTAGTATAGATAAAGCTGAAGTGTCTCCAAGTTTATTTCAAAGTATGACCGCACAAGTTGGCCTGGACAACAGATGGCATGCAGAAGGAAGGAGGGCAAGGAGAGGAACTGGGATTGTGAGCACCTGATAGAGTTGAGACTTGAAGGGAACACAGCAGATGTGAGACATCCAGGAAAGTCGTGTGAAGAGTGCAGCACACGATGTCTCTCCATGTCTGAAGACAGGACTAGACAAAAACTGCATACAGGGAATTGCTTCTTCGGGCACGGTCTTCCAGCGCATCGCCTCCATCATGCCTGGTAGCAGCAGGGTAGGCTGGCATTTCTCAAAGTGTAGGTTCCAGCTCCTGGTGGTGAAGGAGAATGAGTGATGCTGGAGCTGACCCAAGAAGCATTAGAAACCTCTTTGTTAGCAGCACAGCAGCCCTTCCAGGGTGGTGGGGCAAGTGGTGCTCATCGCTGGGAACTGCAGCTGAGTCCTGCTTGCTCCTGTCAGGGCTGTGCCGGTGTTGCCTTGGAGAGCACCACAAAGACAAGCCCAGAGAGGGTTCAGGGCTTGGTGGCTGTTTGACTTCCCTCCTAGCCCAGCATTTCTGCAGTCCTTGCGTCCAGATTTTGGCATGGCTTCTACCCCTGTCAGTCCTGCTGAGGCTGAGTGTCTCAACGACTCCTGATGTTCTGAATCCAAATTTCTGTCATTACTGCATTGCACTTGGCTTTTTGGCTCTTGGGAGTGGTTTGGTTGACCACAAATTGGTCACTCTGTGCTGTGATGTAAGCTGATGATTTCCTCCGCTGCGGATGCTAAACCAAATACCCCTGCAAGTGCTGCCTGACGGGGATGTTACCGAGCTGGCGTTGGCAGCCGATGGGAATGTGCTGGAGCTGTGCAAGCCTTGGTGATTCAAGCTGAAACGTAGGTTTATGATGAAACGCTAAATGCCTGGTCTGTTCTGTCCGACCAGCTCTACCCCTAGGGAAAAAAAGGGGGTTTACTGCAAGAAGAAAGGATATTCCGGTATTGGTTGGTTGATAATGAGAACACAGAGCATCAAAGCTGAAACAGTGTGTGCTGGGTTTTGAAATCACTGGAGGATATAGAAGTGCCTTGAAGAGGAAGATCATAGATAGGCAGACCTACAGGATACGCCTGGTTGATTTTTTGTAGGCTGCAGAGCTTTCCCCTGTGGTTTGCAGGGTTCCCTTGCCTTGCTGCATCCCTGCACAGCTCAAAGGACAGCGTCTGTGTCCACGGTCTTGGAGGACAGATGTGAGCCTTGCTAGGAACATCTAGGCTTCAGTTCCAGTCTTGATGCTAAAATTCCCCTGAAAAAAAAATAAAAATAAATGCTTACTGTGCTTGCCTGTGACATGGTTGACATGCTGGTGCTGAATCTGACTTGTGTTGATGATCTAGGTTGCTTAAAAAATAAAAGCAGCATGGTAATTTGTCTTAAAAAGGGTACAGAGAAAGTGAAGAAGAGAACAAGTAGTTTGCTATTCATTGCCTTTTCAAGGCTGACAGGCTGGGGCTTACTCTGGGAAGAAGTCAAATCCCCAGACAGTTCTATATAATACCACCAAATGAAGGAGTGACCACCACATGAAGCTTGCTGGATGGCAGGCGGGTGCTAGGGCTGGTGTGGCAGGACTGCTGATAGTGGAGCTGCAGAGCTCTTCAGCAGGGTCAGCCAAGTTGTAGTGGCATCTCAGGGATGTGTCTGTGGACACACGCAGAAAACCCATCTTTTGCAAAACACAGTGGGTGGTTTGGGTGATGCTGAAGGCTCCAAGCTGCATTCCTGAAACCCCAGTGTGCCATACAGGTGACTCAACATCATCAACCCTCAATGAGGAAATGCAGAGTCTGGCAAATGGCTGGACTTCAGAGGACAGTTTGGTAAAAGGGAAGACTGCAAAGACATTGGCAAAAAGGATTTTTAAAGTGTAGAAGACAAACTAGTAATAACTAACTTCCTCTTTAGAAGTCCCTTAGAACAGTCCTTTAGAACAGATGTGTTATGTTAATAACAGCAGTGAATGTAATTATGTGTAAGGATGAAATCCTGGCTTTGGTGACTTCACAGGACTAGTACTTCATGCAAAGATATGTTCTTGGAAGCCAACCTGGAAGTACAGTCATGGCAGGAGGAGTAGGATGCAGAACTGAGTGGGACTTGTCTGATACCCACAGGAGATGTTTAATGTTGTTTTTCCCTTGATGCATTTGTCCCCGGGCTGTTGGTACTGCAGGGCATTCTGAGCAAGTGTTTGTGCCCGGGCAGGTCATCCATCCTCTGGTCAGTTTTCCTGTAAGAGCATCTCTCAGGCAGGATCAGCACCTCACCTGGATGGTACCTTCAGAGAGCTCTGTGGCATCCTCCTGGGGTGGATGCAGGTGTGTGCAGGGCTGCCATAGCTTTGCTTTCACCTGCTCATCTCCCCACACGCTTGCTCAAGGTGCTGAAAGCAGGGAGCCTCAACAGCCACCGAATGGTGACAGAGCACACACAGCTCTCCACCCCAGCTCTTTTCCCCCATCATTGTCCCCAGTTTTCTGTTCACCTCCCTCCAGCTCTGTGGCTGGGGGCTGCTGTGACCACAGTGAAGCCTTGCCCTGGCATCTTCCTCCTCCTCTCTTCTGTCCTGCTTTTCCCTCCCTCTCCGGCTGCCGGGTTACTCTAAGCAACTTTGGCTCCTGTCCCAGGAACAATCTCTCAACATACACAAACCAGGAAGGCTAAAATAACACTTTAAAATTGTTAAATAAAAAGCAATGGAGCTCTGCTTAAAGGGAAAATGCAACTTAATTTGTTGAAGGCTTTTTGTCCTCCCTTGAACAGGGATTCAGCTGGGCGTGTGTGTGTGTGTGTGTGAAGCATTTCTTGTAGCTTGTAAGCTGCATCTTGTGGCCCCAAGTGGGCAGAGAGGGTTATGTGAGTCTGAGTTACTAAACACTTACAGTAAAAGTGTAGTCATCCTGAACCTCAGCCAAAGAGCTGGAGGTTTTGTAAGGTTTTTTTTTTTTTTTTTTTTTTTTTTTTTNTTTTTTTTTTTTTTTACGTTTTCCCTTCTCTCCCTGCAGGATGCTGCTGCGTCACTTGCATTCTTCACCCCGGCCCAGCAGTAACTCTTTCCAGACTGCCAGCAACAGTCCAGGCACTTAGATCCTGCCCCATTCCCTCTCCAGGAGCTTTGTGCACAGGCAAGTGCATCCCCTCTCCCTCAGCAAAGGAGTGGCTGCCAGCACAGACAGAGGTGCCCATCTTTCTGAACCTGAAAACCACTCATTTCTCTCTCACACCTTTTCAAAACCGGAGCGAAAATAGAACAGCAGTTACTGCCTGTGTGAGAGAGTGAGGATGGGAGGCTTTGGATAAGCATTTGTAAAATATCCAGGGAAAATGGATGCCGGCAAAGGCTCTGCTGAGTGGGAGTGGGTGTACCAAAATGTGTGTGTCAGGATGAGAAATGCATTCCTTGGGAAGGACATGGAGAACTGGCTGCTTCCCAGCACACAGCTCCCTCCTGGGGCTCATCCTGTGGGAGCTCTCTGCATTTTTTTTTTTTTAACACGTGGACTATCCCAAATCTACTCTTCTGAGAAGAAACTAATCTGTGTTTTGGGAGAGAGTTGTTTCCTATTAACTCTCTGAATAGGGAAAAAATGACCTTTGCTCCCTGCAGGGGAATTGCACGAGTCAAAATTTTACATTCCCTTCTCCAGACTCCAAAGTCGTTCCTGGAAGGATGAGTTGTGGGTCAGAGAGGGGCTGTGCCCTCCTGCCACACCTGCTGTGAGGGCTGCCAGGTCTGGCTGTCAGTCTGACTGCATGATGAGAGCAGAGTAAAACTGCACTTGTGGCCTGAGCAGGGATACCCAAAATTAACATCAAAAGGAAAGGAGGGAGTTGTCCAAATACAGCCTGCAAACTTTTAATTCTGTGTGGCAGTGATACCCTGAGCCAGGTAATCTCCAGCATCAGTGTTGCTGCAGTGATGGAAGCAGCTGATTCTGTGGGAAGATGAAGGTTTGATGGAAGGTATAATAATCTATCTTAGATGTTTTAATTTTCATCCTAAACGTAAGGAGCAGAGTTTCCTCCACTTTGAACGGGTCTTTTTATGTTCTCTTTTTATAATTGCATAGAACAAAATAATGTTTCTTCAGTATATAAAATGAATCTGGCAGCCTGGTTTTGTACTTCAGCCTCCCAAAGAAACAAGCAAGCATAAAGCAAGAAGATACAGTGCCTACTAAAATGTCCCACTTATTAAAGAACCCACAATAAAATCTTCTGTGAACATCCTGTTTCAACTCTGCAGTAAAACTCACTGGTCAATTAACGGTGGATCTCCTGTTCCCATGGAGAAAGGCAGTTGCAAACTTAAGAGGTTGCTGTGGGAAAGGGGGAAAAAATAAAATTTAAAAGATCCAGTCTTGGTCTTGCAAACAAAGGTTGCCTTGGATTGGAGTCACATGTTGCAGTTCAGCTGATCTCACTCATGCCAAAAGGGGAAAGATTTCTAGGACTTGCCTGAGCCCCACTGAACTGGTTTAGGGAATTAATTAGAAGAAAATTACTTACGTTTTGTGGTTTTTTCCAATCTAGTTTCCTCTTAGATTCGATTGCCCTGACTTGGCTCACCAGGTCAGGGAAGCCACGGGCAGCTGGGACAGGATACGTAGCCATTGTGCCAATTTAACTGTGATTTAAAATTACACCACTGGCAGATGTCTTCTGGCTGTTACCAACTGGGGAAGAAGTCTCTAGGTACCCAAATCTGGGATACCACTGAGCTTTGTAAATCATACCTTGTGGCTGAGTTGCATCAGCAATATCAGGGCAGAAGCACCTGAAAGAACATTTTGGGGCTAAATAAGCTGGTGTTGGTAGAAACCTCACTGTGCATATGTCTGCATTCAGTAAATCGTTTTGGCCAGGTCAAGCCCCTTCCCTTGGGTGCACCGCTCTGTGCCAGGGGGATGTTCAGAAGACCCTCCTATGGCTGGACATCGTGTGAAATTGCACAGAATCCACTGCTTTGGCTTCACAGAGTTGATAGTTAGGTGTGCATTACATGGCTTTTTGGGGCAAAGCCAGCATAACAGGTTTATCTCTCCTCCTGTGTGGTTTACTCAGGCCTTAGGGCTCACTTCTGATCTTTATGAGGTGTATCAGGTCCCTAGGTTTCAGAGGGTCAGAGGGTACTTTCACTGAAGGGTATGATCTCATCACAGCCAGGTACTGAAAAACTTCCCAGGACTTTGTCACCTTGCCCATGTGTGTGCTGTGTCTAGATAGCTTCTGGGCTGGCAGTCGCCAGGAACACCACTGCCCAGCTCAATCCAGGCTCTTGCCTCCTTGGTACCATGCCCTCTCTCTTTATTTATTGTGGGGAAAAACATCTAGTACTTGTAAGATCCCCAGACCTGTTCATTTTTAATAGGTTGGTGGTTATTTCCTTCCTTTTTTTTTTTTTTTTCCCTTAAACCCGAAACATGGATTAGGACTGCTGAATTAAAAATAAGGAGCAAAAAATCAAATATATATAAAAATTTTAATTTTACAGTGAAAAGGCATATCTCTGCTTCTTGGGTGAGGTGGTATGAAATGCTTGCCCCTTCCCAAGTTTCCTGTGCTCCCTGGTGGCACCGTGCTCCTTTTTTGCAGCACCCCATGGCAGAGATAAAAAGCTTTGGTGTATGTTCCCTTCGGGGAAATGTGGATTTCTCCTCAAAAACCTCAGTTCTGGCGACTGGTTTTATAAATGCCTAAAAAATGAGGCTTGTACCTTATCTCTTGAGAGATCGTTGATGGATCCATTTCTCAGAAAGATATTTTATTCAGTCCTTTAATGCCATGCCACTCCCTTCATTCAGATGCCTGGAGTCTTTTATCACGTCTCCTCTTACTCATTGCTTAGCCAGGTTGGGCATATTTAGTTCTTTTAATCTTTCCTGCAACTCACCTGTCTTTAATCATCGTTCTTGATGTCAGAACGTTTGATGCCCACTTCTACGGAAAACAAGCCTGTTTTTTTTTGCTGTGCGTGTGAATTGCTTGGGAAATGTCTCCGGCCCTTGCCCAGGCTCATGCCTGGATTCCTCAAAAGCTCCCTCGAATGTCTCAGTGTGGATGCTGGGGAAAATTTCTGGCTCACCATGTTCACCACCGGACTTGGCAGCCTCTGGGATTAATTAACATGTTTATTTTTTGGACGTGGGCAGCAACACCCCCCGAGACGTTCCATGGGTTGTGTTTCCAGGGGCGGATTTCTCTGGGCATCTGCAGAAGGGTGCAGGTGCTGATGGTGTTTATGGAGGACATGCCCAGAAAGGTTACTGGAACCTGCATTTCCTTCCTGTACCTGCCACCAACAAGGAGAGAGAGGTTTAATTTGCTTCCATGATCTCAAAAGCGTTTATAAGTGTTTATAGGTGCCTGTGCTGCAGGTCAGGGTAATGCTTCTAGATGCTGACAGGGATGGTGACCCCTTCCTGCTGCAGCTATTGATGCTGTCTTTCCTGAGTCGTTAATCTATTTTGCACCCAAAAATAGTCATTCACAGCTTCTTAAATCAGTTTGAAGGTGAGGATTGCTGGTAGGAGGCTGAGCACTGCATCCCTTCAGGGCAGGGTCTTCTAACTCACTGTCTGAAGCTGATGTGTGAAAGTGTCCAGAATTCCCCCCACACACCTCCTGGGTACCTATTATTTCAGTGGGAGCTGTTTCCTAAAGCCTGACTCAATCATTTTCTTAACATAGGCAAGCTCAGACGCTGACTGGAAGGGGTTAAGGCACAGATCTCCAGGTTTGCTGGGTCTGGGCCATTGCTGTGCAGCTAGGGGTGGCTTCCCTGACACGGACTTTGAATTACAGAGCACTTGGCCGGGAGTTAAAGAAGGCCAGAAGCCGGCTTGTCCCTCCCCCACCTCCCATTATGAGGGAATGCTTCTCATACTCTCCCAAATTTAGCAGTGCAAATGTGGCTGGGTTAAGTAGGCTGAGTGATGAGGCGATTTTGATGGTAATAAAGGTCCCCTTCCCTGCTCTGCCTCAAACTCACACTGCCAGCAGCCTGTGTGATAGAAAGCTGTTTGATATATGGCTCTGTGATTTATGGATGTGCCAACAAGGACTCTGTGGCCTGAGAAGGAGAGGATGTGGACCGGGATGGTGGCAGAAAACAAGTCTGCAAGGACCACCACCCAGCAGAGCACTCAGAACCTGAACAGCCTGGTGTCCACCTGGCTGTCCTGTGTGACCCTTGGGCTGTAATGAGGGAGGTCAGCAATGTCTGGTCACCACGAGGAAAAGCCCATGTCCTCTCCATGATGACACTGGCATGCTCTGGGTCATGGAGCAGGAGTCTGCTGCCTCCATCCTTTTTCCTCACAGCTCTGGGCCACCCAGGCTCCCTGGCACTTCTGTCTGTTTCCTCCCACTACTCCTTAGGAGTGTTTGAGGGATTGCTCTAGAGCTGGCAGTGAACATCTCAGGAGGCCCTTGTCATGCTCATTTTACTCCACATTGCTGGGTCATCGTGGGTGTCCAGCGTGGGACAGACTGTAGGGCTCCATCACTGATGCCTGAACTCTGGTGGCTGCAGAAGAATGTGCTGCTGCTTCAACCACTCCCATGGGGCCATGTCCCTTCACCAGTTTATAGATTTATATATATGTATGTATATATGCATACATTTAAATAGGTAATATATATTAAATAGATGTAGAAATATTTAAATATATATAAGCTGCAATTTATATAAGCTGCAATTTCTATATAACTCATTTCCAGTGCAGCCTTATGTTGAAAAATTAAGGAAATTGAAGTTTTTTGGTTGGAGGGAGGGGACAAGATTGAGCTTGCTGACATTTCTTTTGTTGTAATGTCATATAGGTCTCGGTTGACTGCAAAAAGGAGAAGGGAGGAGCGTGTCAAAGGGAGGTCAGATCCTGCCAGGGTTTCCTGGGAAATGAGGTAAGTGATGATATCTTTCAGCGCTCATAAGCCTGGAGATAGAAGCCCTTCTGGTCTTCCCTGCACCTTTTGGGTGAGACCTCTTCTGTTGATCTTCCAGATTTCCTTTTGGTACAGATTTCCCTGTATTTTGCCTCTTCAAGGCTGATGGGAGGATTGTAGACTGCTGTGGTGCCTGGGAGTCTCAGAAGGGCTGGAGACTATCTGGAATATGTTGAGGTTTGTGCATCACACAGGCCTTGTTTCTGGCTGTATTTGGGCATCACAGCAAGGGACTTTACTCTTCTATGTTTAGAGAACTCTGCTGCAATTACCTGCTACTGATCCAGTCCCCCTCCCCCTGCCCCCAGCCTCCTTTTCCAGTCGCTGGAGGGAAATGGATATTTTTAGGAAGTGCCTGACCCTGACCTGCTGTAGGTATCTGAATGAATTGAATAATTCCCTACAATACCTGTTTCTCTGCACTGTCAGCACAGCTGGGGCAGTTTGTTTGGATGTAGGGTCTGCAGGGCATGTGTAATGTCTGTTCCCTGTGTAGGAGGACTGGAGTTCAGGGTGCTTGCTTGTGGCTTGGGGTGTCCAAAGCCACTGCATGAAAGCTTGGCCTCTCCTAAGCTGCTCCTAAATTTTCTTCAAGGTTTGGACACAGCTTAAATCTGTGAGCCACTTGTCTGAGCCTGCTCTCGGCATTTATGCACCCTGACTGGCAGCATACGTACATTCCTCAAGGATAGGGTATGATGGCTGAGGAGGTTTCAGTCCAACTGGGTCATCTCATGCTGGCTGTTGCAGCCCCAGTGAGAATCAGCAAGATGATTCCAGCCTCAGGAGTTTGTTCCAGCCCCAGGAGCCGCTGATCTACGACCCAGTGAGGCTGCTTGGGCTGCACTGTAACCTCCTGGGAACCATTCCTGGAGCTGCTCTGCTCTTTGGCATTCTGAGTGATATGGCTTGTGGCTTTTCAGCCACAGGAAGGTTTGGAACAATGTTTGCTATCTCCCCATGGGAGCCTGACACCTGTAGAGGGAGCATCCACATCCTGGTACCTTGGCTGAGGTGCAGCATCCCCCAGGTGTGGTTCTGGGAAGAGTTGGGACCTGCATGCCAGGTCTGCGTTGCTTAGAATCTCCGTCCAGAGCACATCGCTGCATCCCCCAGCCAGGGGAAATCCCCCCACAGATACCTGCCTGACTTTGCCAGGCCACCTCCTCTGCTGCCCCTCCTAGTTCTTTGAGGGATGGAAACATTGTCTTCTGCTTGTGTTTGCAGAGTGCTCAGCCTGTGCTGGCTGATCCCTACTGCAGTGAGGAGGAATACCCACCCTGGTTGAAATTAAGATGTACAAGGTGTTGTACCTAAGCAGAGGCAACTCCAGAAGATTTTTGGTATGCTTGTACTTCTGCCCTCAATACGTTCTCAGAGGGCAGTCTGTTCAGAAAGAGGGATTGATGTTGATGGTCCATCATCAAGATTGTCACTTTTAAGTCAAGGAACAAATCTAATTTGGTGTAGTACATCACTCTTATTTGGTTTTAAGTGGGCTATGTGTGCGTGTGTTATTCCTCATTTATTTAGTGTTTTCTCTGCAATTTACTGTTAGTTTTTCTGTATTACTAATAATTGGAGTGTTTTCATTGCCACCCCGGAGAGAGGAATCTTTCCTTTTTATAGCAAGGGAAACTGTCACAGTGAAATGATGTGGTCACTGCCCTTTGCCTGAGCCTGACACATGCATCTCCTGCCTTCCATCTGTCTGCCCTGGGGACCAGAAGATGTTTCAGGGACTCAGGGTGCCCTTGTATTTGATACTTGCTTCTGCCACTGGTCTCTTTGCTCTGAATCTGTGCCTTGATTCTCCATCCAGAAAGGAGGAATAAACTGATTATTTGGAGTTGAAGGGCAGGAATAAACTGATTCTTTGGAGATGCCATGAGCATTAATGTTAAGGATGAGCAATGTAACAGGAGATCCAAGGGCTGTGTCTAAGAAGGGGAGATGCTTTTTGCAGTATCAGTGATTCCCAGGGAACAGCCTCATTTTTACTTGGCTGCTGAACGTCTCTCTGTATTTTTCACAATTATGTTTGCAGTATTTACGCATGGGCAGGGACTTCGCAACATCATGGTAAAGGTGCAAGAAGAAAAAAGCTTTATTGCGTCTCTGAAATTCCCTTAAATACCAATGGAAAAACAGGAAATCACCTCATATAAACAAAAATGAGTTCACTTCAGTGTTCTCCAATCACCTAGAATATTTTTTAAACATTGCCTATTATGATAAAAAGTAAACAACACTTTACAAAGTTACAAACTGCAATTATTACATCTCATAAAGCTGACACTGTCTAGAAACCCACAATCTTCTCTCAGTTCATCTCTAGTGACCTAGCTGTAATCCCAAAATCACCTCCGGGTCTAAAAACCTGCAGCCAACAAAGCCTAATTTCTCTTCCAGCACACAGTGTAGCCCAACAATGTTCACTCCATCTGGCTTTCTTTCTCTATCACTCCTTTTTTTTTGAAGCATTTTTGTGCTGGGCTGACACCGTGGACATCAGCAAGAATATTCAGGGCTCGTAGACGCGAAGCCACCAAGCTGGTGGCGTGGTGTGAGGCTCTCTGCTTTCTTTGAGTTTGGGATTTCCTTGAGCTGGGGTGCTTTGGGATTCTGGGACACGGTAAGCAGAACAATGTCGTCATCTCAGTCTTGACCAAGATAAAATGAGCAGCCTGCCTGAAGTGAGGAGGGTTTTGCAAGCCTTAGTGATACCAGTTAAGTACTTGGAAGGGGTGTGAATTGGGGGTGGGTGGAGAAGGGGGTTTGTTATGTGCTTCCCGGCAGCTAAAAGCAGGTGTTCAGTCAACTGAGAGTTGCCCTAAAGGCAGAGAATAAGGATGCAAATGATCTGTGAAACATAAAAGGAACCATCTGAATGCCCCTTTTCTTGGTTTACCTCCACCCTGGGTAATTTGCATGACACAAGTCGATCAACCCTGAGAAAAAGCAGTTTGGTCCAACAAGACAAGATAACTTTGTCAAACCTAACGACCTTTCAAAGAGGCGAAAAGAGGCAAAGCCCAGAGGCCAGGAGATACAGAGAGGAAAGGGTGGGCTGTGGCTCTGCTGTCTTGGTGGGGAAGCTGGGTCCCCTGGTTGGCCCTTGCGGGGTCCCTGATTCCTCCAGGTTTCACAGTAGCCCACTAAAGTCAATGCCGATCCCGGTAGAGGTGAGTGAATTGCAGCTTAAGCCCTCCTTGATGAAGGCAGTGTGAGGAACCCTGGGTGAGCAGAGCCCGCTGAGTTGCTGCCCCAGCAGGTACCACATGAGACTGGTTAATTTAAACCCACCTGGAAGGGCTTTCAGGCCGTGCTTTGCCTCGTGTTTGATGCAGTAGCAATACGTGAATCCGGCTGGTTGCTGCAGCTCAGGGGGTGGCTGCTCCAGTGGTGACAGTGCCTTAGCTTGAAGCTGGTGTGGATTCAGGACCCTCCGTGGCCAGCCCGCCGCTGCTGAGTGCAGGGTGGAGCAGAGCTGAGCTGTTGCTGTGCCCCTCCTGCCCATATTCTGCTGCAGTCGAGCTCTGCATCCAGCCTGGATTTACACCCAGCCAGAGCTTTTAACGAAGGTAATGTCTCTGCTGTGATTTGGACCCGCACATGTGTCTGTTGGGTGCTGTCAGCTCAGCTGTAGCCGCAGATGGCCGGTCTCCCCCCACCTCTCACCTGTGCTCTCCTGTCGTGCAGGTGACCTCCTTCATTGCATTGATAGGTTCACTAATTTTCCCGGTGTTAATGAGCTTTTCCCCAGCTGCCATTCCCCCCCTTCCCCATAGCCAAGACGTTGACTCTTTCACTGTGAGGGTTAATTGCTTATTTATTTCGTGGTCTGCACCTCCCTCTTTCTGATTTCACTTGATATGTGCAGAGTGTGGTGATAAAAATCTGTTCGAGCTCTCTCCTTTTTCAGACATTTTTTCTTCTTTAAAGTAACTTCCGGGGGCAGTGAGTGAGAGGAAAGATGTGTGCTAATGTCTTTTCAAACAATTTGATGGATGTTAACGTCTTTGAAACGGGTTTTAATGCCTCTGCTGACTTTGGGCAGCAGGTGCCTTACCGCGCCCAGGCAGCTTGGCTCTTGAAATAGACAAGGGTCTGCACAAGCCTGAACTTCTGAACTTTAGGGTAAGAGAGTAGGATCAAGGGGGGATGTGGGGTAGGTGGTTCAGGAAAGCTGTACCTTCCCAGTACCTCAGCCAATGGGGAAAGGAAGAGGGCAGCATGAGGCCGGGAGTTTGGGATAAAAGGGAGGCTCTTCTCTCCGAAACCTCGAGAGAAAAGACCCCGTGGGTGTGTGCCTCAGTGGACTCTCTCCCTTTATTCAAATAAAGTTAAGGACTCCTCTGTCTCCTTTTTGGACATAAAGCTCTGGCGCTGGTGGATTTTCCTGACAGAGCGTGTACACAGGTGCCTGGATGGGAAGGTGGGGAGGGAGCAGCAGTCTGGGCAGCCCCGTGCTCTCTGCAGGCTCCATCCTTGCCCGTGTGGGCACCCAGGTGTTTGAACAAAGGTTTTGAGGCATTACATCCTCATAGAGCCATTGGTATAAATCTGGGGGAAAAAAAACTGTGACATTGTTCAGTCTGGTCTCCCCTCAGCTCCTTGCAAACTTCTCTTCAAGATCCAGCTGCTTCTCATCAGCAGCTCCCAGAGTTGTCTGGGCCAGCCGCCAACTTGCCATGTTCAGTGGTGACACGTCTGTGTCTAGAGAGAGCACAGCATCAGTACAGATCTGTACAGTCTCCTTTGCAAACTGCATGGTGTGTATGGCCATGTGGTCCCTCCCAGCCTTACCCATTCTGTCATTCTGTGCAATTCTCTGTGTTCAGGGAGGGCATCCAGTTGCAGACTGCATATATTTAGTTGAACCAGGTGTGTTCTGGTGGGTTTTTTTTAGGTTTTGCATCAATGGTTTGTTTGGTTCTGCTGTTTCCTCCTAAAGTAACGGTGTCTGTGGATGGTTTACTCACACGCATGAAAAAGCTGCTCTCAGAGGTGGTTTGTATTGTCTGGTTTTATCTTGAGTGTCTGATCTGCAGCATGTCCTGCAGAGACAGCTCCATTGGGAGTATGTTGTCCTTGCGTGGATGTTTTTCCTTAGTAAATTTGGCCTTTTTGAAGAAAAGTCTGTTCATTTTCTGAATTATGAAGTTGTGTGTTGAAAACCAATATGGAGTAAAGGGGGCTGAGGTCAAGGAGGGTTAGTTATTAAAACTGGGGTGTATTCTGCTAACACCACAGTGCCCCAGGGGTAATGCTGCCTAGCTGTAACCCTGAGTCATAACTGCCTGCCCCAGTGCAAGTTGCAACTGAAGCAGTATCACCTTGGAGAAGTTGGCTTGGGTGGAAGCTGGAGCCTAGAGGCTTAAGGGGTCCACATTGATGTGGCTCGTGGGTGCATGATGCCAATATACCCTCAGGGAAAGGGGGATCAGAAATTGGGCAGGAAAACACAGGGTCCAGACTGCCAAATGGCTGCATGTGTTGGGTATGCTTTTTTTTTCTTTCTCCTTTGTTCGGGTCTGTTTGTCTGAATTTGTCAACTGGATTCCCCCAAAAAAGAGGACCTGAGAGGTCTTTAACAGCAATAAAGGGAGCCCACCTGTGGAGGAAAGGGTTGCCCTTATTGCTCCGAGCAGGCAGACTGGAAGCTGCTGACTTGGAATGAGGTGGGTGGTGGTTTTCCCTCTTGTCTTTCCTTGTGGTCATGACAGGGAGAGCTGATGTTCCTTCTAATTGAGTATGTGTAGTGACATGCCAGGAATACGTATGTCCTTGCTGGATTGCATTCTTCTGTGGGAAGGCATCAGCTATACATTGTGGCGAGGATTAACTCATTAGACCTTACTGTACAGATAGTGCTTTACAAATTATCTTCTCCTGGGAAGATCTCCTAACTGGGCATAGTCCCAAAGAGCATGAATTGGATGGTTCTGACTATTTTATGTTATTCCCAGTGCCTTGGTGTCTTGGATGAACATCTGAGGCTGCAGCCCTTTCCATGTGCTCTGCTGTGATGGTGCCACTGGTGCAGGCAGGGCTGCTGGGCAGCTGAGCAGCACCAGGTGGGAGGTGGCAGCATGGGCATTCCTTGTGTTTGATTGCTGGGAAGTCCCATACCATGTGGGTTATCCATGAAGAGATGTGTCGATGATGGAGGAAAATGAATTGTCTAGCTGAACTGAATTTTCATATTTCTTCAACAGTTGTGCAAAAAAACCAAACCAAACCAAGAAAACCCTGCAAAGAAACTCCATTAATCTTGATGCTTCTTGGGATTAATTTTTGTGTGTTTTCTGAGAGCACAAATGAAGGCTTTGAAAGCAGTTTCATTTTCCAAAAGGGGGAAGAGCTCAAGCCTGAGTGTAACATACTTCCCACAGTGACCTTGGGCAGGTCAGACAGCTGGACTAGAAATGTCCAAAAGTGTGACTTGGCATCCAAAATGCTGACCCACTTGGACATGTTGTACCAGCATGACTGTGCCAGTTTGAGCTGCTGTGTGGTGGATTTCATGGCTCCTGAATGGCTGTGGTTCGGAGTCAGGTGAGGTTGGGTGTGAAAACCAAAAAAATGGTTTTCCAATGTAAACACCACTTAGGTTCTGTGGGAAGAGTGGGAACAAATAATGCTTTGGGCCAGGCTGTTCCTCTATGGATCACGGAAAGTTTCCAAAGACTTGGCTTATGTTAGATGCCCAACTTCCAGACAGCTGAGGCTAGGGAGAGAGTAGTCCCACCTTCTAGTTTCTTGATGTCTCTGTTGCTTGTATGTAAAATGAGTTTAGTATTAAGTCCTTTTTTCCCTGAAACAGGGAATAAATATAAATTTTGGAGCTGTGTCCTGGCTACAGCAGCAAATGAATGCTTGTGTTTGGGATAACAGTCTGATCTTGGCCATGGGGAGCATCTTTGAAACTGCCAGCAAGCTGGGAGTTAATTAATGTGCTTGGATTTGTCTTGATGAGCTGGTGTGTTAAGGCTTTAAAATCAATTTTACTGCTGCACACCACCGCAAACCTTTTCATTTAAGATGTTCCTTTCATGAAGTTCAAATGGCACCCATGTTGGACTGAATTCCAAATCTCCAGGAGAGTTTAGGACAATTTTGTTTGAGGTTTCTGTTGTGGTTGCTTGCAGGAGAAAAAAAACCAGGGTAAAGTAACCAAGGTCAGCACCTCACTTCAAGCTGCCAGCAGAGTTCCTCCAAGGAGAGAGGGATTGAGTTACCCTGTGCCTGCAATTCATCCCTCATGCCTATAACGAAATAATCCAGTAAAACGGCGTCGAAAAGGATGGGAAAGTTAGGAACACATTTTGCTGTAAGTTGAGCCGGCCAAATGATGCTCAGAGCTGTGTTGGTGTCTCGGGCACAGATTTCTGTTCAGAAAGTGCTGGGGCGGGGCAGATTTTATCCAAGTAAAGTGCATTAAAGTCCTGATGTCCCTAAAGTGTGGAGTGGAACATGTGTCTTCAAATGCACCATGCTTGCCCCCATCTCAGTAATAGGTATTAATTTTGGGTGCCGTGATTGTGATTACATTTCACACTTATTATTGATCAATATATACAGTGCCTTTATTTGAATTTAATTAGTTCTTGTTTAATATTATAGTAGGCTTTATTACAGATTAGCACTACCTTGCATTTATTAGTTTTTTCAATTCTAGAGGATCTGTTAAGTCTTCCCAAGGTTGATTCTTAACCTTAGGGTGCTCATGTGCCCCCTTCAATGCCCTTGAACACATTATCCAATTGTGGTAAAAACTATCTGGCCCATTTTCATTTGTTTTCTGTCTCCTTTTGCACTGTAACTTGATTGTTAAGAAGTCACTGAGCTAACGACAGTATTATTTGGTTCCAATTTGTATGCATTTGACATTATTGATATTTCAGCCTTCTCTGGGTTAAGTCTCAAGGATGGCATCCTGGTATTCCCTGCCAGCATTTCTTTTTGTCTCATTAATGTTGGACTAACCTTCGAGGAATAGATTTTGAAAAATTATTTCTGAGGTTATGCTAATTTTTGCCATCTAAGGGCTGTGTGACTTTAGAAAGTTGCATTTCAGTGGCAGGCTGGACTAGACAGCACACTGGTGCTCTCTGTGATGCCAAGGAAATAATTTGCTGCAGCGCCCTACCACATGCAATCCTTGTTTTTCTTGGGATATCTCCCATGGACCTTCTGGCTGGTTTTTCTCATTCTTCAATCGGACATGATTGTCGTATGTTGTGGTATGTAGGGCTCCAAGCCAAGAATATCCAATATTTTTGAAATGTGTTCATTACTGTTCAAAATAGGCCTTTTTTCCATTATCTTATGAGATTTTGCCACTTCTCTAATATGCTAATTTTATCCCTTCTTTGGCATCCATAGTCCTTGGTGTTATTTTGGTGTGTACTGTATATATATCTTATGTATAGCTCTGTGTGACTATGTGTTACTGTATGTGATTTATATAAAGCTTGTCTTGTCTGCGCTGTCACAAGGAAATAATTTTCACTGCTGTGGTGGGATCTTGGCTTGGATGTGTTGGGTCCAACCAGTCCCTTGCCAGGTCTCTCTGTGACCTGTTTTGCTTCCCTTTATCCCCAAACAAGGCCATTGCTCCACCAGGCAAGAGAAGACACAAATTATCGAGCACCATCTCAGGTGACTGCAGGTGAGGGATATGGGGGCTTTGGAGCTGCTGGGTGGAAGTCTCCAGATCCCTGAGTTACTCACGCTTGTGAACTGCGTGTGTGCAAATGAGCATGGGTCCACAAATGTGGGCAATGTGTATATGGAGAAGACTGCTTTAAAAATGGGGATAAACCTGCCCTGAAATAGAGGAGGAGGCATGTTGGACCATGACTGGAGTGTCATGGGCATGGATGAAGGCTGGAGACAGCAGCCAGGGCAGATGTGGAGTGTGTGGGTGGGTGGAGAAAATCGATGTGAGGAACTGCACTGGCTGGCAAACTTGAACGGAAAATTCTGATTTGGGTATGAAGATCATTAATTGGGCAAATTGCTTCCCCCATGGTTTCTTGAACACCTTAACTTTGCTATTTTGCTTTCCTAGTGTGCCTGCTTGGGTCACATGTGTGGACCCAAAAACTGGGTAGAAGGACTGTGACAGTGCCAGCATGTTTGGGGACAGGAAAGGAGCCTGAGTTGACTGTGGGATCCAGTTATGGAAGAAGAGTGAAACTTTGTGGTCAACTCTGACTTGAAGGAACCAGTGGAGCAAAATGCCCACTTCATGTTCCCATCTTTTGGTCTTGCTTAGAAGAGGGTGATCTCTATTGCTTGGGCATTCATGGTCTTTGTTATGATGGCATCTCTTTAAGGCCTCCACGTTGTCATAATGGTATCTACCAAATGGGGATGGAGACCTGGCCCATTCTGACTTTGTCAGTTTTACATATTTGCCCAGCTGAATTGTGGTGGGCTTTGTTCTAGGCAGGTAAAGGTTTCCAAGAAGCTCTGGAGTTCTGGACTCATGACCTGAAAACAGGAAGCATAAAATATATGAGGTGAAAAGTGAGAAGGATGGATTGTTCCTCTGAGACAGTTGGGTGTTTGTTAGGAGGAGGATGTGAGGCTGAATTTATTGTAGGTAAAGGCACGATGTAACTTGGCTGCCAGTTTCAGGGTTGTCAGCTGAGGCAGGTGTTATGCCAGAGCAGGATATTGCCACCTCCAACAAGGGTCTTGGTGGGTCTGGCATGGCAGGGAAGACTATAAATTGGATTTCTACTTAGTATTGCACTGGGTTTCTGGGCTGAAGAGGCAGCTCTTGGTCTAAGGAGCACTGTGGCTTGTCACCAAGAGGGGTGTGCGTGATCAGCGCTGGTGGGGTTGCTGCTGGTGGTGGGAACAGAAATACTGATCCTTTCCTGCAAAGGGGGACACTTGACAGTGTGATGGAGGCCACGAAGGTGTTAAACTGTTGAGCCTGTTTTGTCACTAAATGTCACTATCAGTCAGTGAGAGCTCTGAAGTTGGAAAACTTTCATAGTGTGAATTTACTGGAGGAGGGGAGACACTCAACACAATTAGCTTAATACTCATTCACTTGAGCCATAGGAAGTTTAGGATGGGTTGGTGAGTGTATGGACATGAGCAAGCCTCCTGAAATTGGTTTTGTTTATATCAGCCAAAGAGGGATTTTCTAAGATTGGTCCTGATGTTCTCCAGGCAAAGCAGGCTGAGTGTTGTTGTATCTGACTCTGCAGGAAAGCTGACGCAGTGGCAGCAGCTCTCAAAATTGTGTATTATTCCCTTCACAGCCAAAGCTAGAACAAGAAAAATATCTTGTGTCAACTTGGCCTTTGAAATACAAATGAGTGAGCTCAAGCTCACTTGTAAATGTCACGGTGTGCTTTATGTTCTCACTCCCTAATGTGGTTACTTTGCTTTCCCAGGTAACACATTTTCAGGCTCTTGCTTCAAGTGATGCTTTGACAACAGGGAGAGGAGAAGAGAGTCGCTGTGCTTTGTGTTGAGTCCTTCAGGGCTGTTTTCCCACTGAGAAGCTGCACTGACCCTGAGCCAACTTGAAACCATCAGCACCAGGCACTGTGCTCCCATGAAAGCCCAGCTGCAGCCTCATGTTCTTCTGTTGTCAAACTTGGGGGAATGGTGTACGAAAGGGCACTGTGCAACTCTTTGGCTTGGCAGCCTGGGCTTTTTTTATGTGCTGTAAGTCTTTCTTAGGGTGTTCTTGTGTCCCTCTGTCAGGTTGTCTGTGCTTGCTTGTTGAAACTCATTCATCTTGTTTTAAGGGTGAGTTGTCCTGTACTGGACCACCAGCAAACAGCTGTGCCTGGCCAGCTCGCCAAGCCTGCTGCGAGTTTGAGGAAGCAGAGGGGCAGGCACTGATCTCCTCTCTGGTGAGCAGTGAAAGGACTTGAGAGAATGGCACGAAGCTGAGTCGTGGTGGTTGGAGGGTAGGTTGGTTATTAGGAAACAGTTCTTCACCTGGAGGGTGTTCAGGCACTGGAACAGGCTGCCCAGAGAAGTGGTCACAGCACTGAACCTACCAGAGTTCAGGAAGTGTTTGGACAATGCTCTCAGGCACAGGGTGACTCTTGGAGTTGTCCTGTGCAGGGTCAGGAGCTGGACTCGATGATCCTTGTGGGTCCCTTCGAGCTCAGGACAGTTTATTGTTCTGTATTTCTATAGCAAAGCATGGACTTGTGCGATCGTCTTTGGGGCCATCTCTACTGCCTTTTGCAGGATGCACTTCTGGGGTTTGCACTAACTCGTGCAGCTTCTTTGTGAACTTCTTCCCCTCAAAACTGAATCACAAGGCATGCAGAGAGCCAAGACTGGAACAGGATATGTTGCTTCTGTGGAGAAGCCTGTTGCGGAAGCTAATTGCGCTATTTTGGGTTGTACCACGATGGGCTGGCTGGGTTTGATGACGTTCCCGTCTGGGATTAACCTGATGGGTACGGTAAGACAAAAAATAACATTAGAAGCGAATAAACCGCTCAGAATTGCATTTTGGATGCCAGAGGATGCTCATTCTCAAAACCTTATTGTTTTAAACCAATTTGCTGATTAGTTCAAGCCAACCTTCAGACTCCTGTCTGAGTAATCAGCATTTCTGTGGAGTTAATCAGAAAGAACTGCAGTTTCTTTTACTATGAGCAAAAATAAATGTCAGACTGAGGACAATGTGTAACAGCAATGACTGGGCATGTTGACTTAGCCAGAAATACACAGCCAGTAAAAAATAAAATCATGTGGAAATACCTCACAGGCCTCTGAATCAGTTCTGACAATCCCTCAGGAGCTTTGCTTGCAGTTGGTGAATAAAGTTGTTGAGAGGAGTAGCAGGAGTGCAGCAGTGCAGGAGATTCTCTCTGGGTTCAGGTGGATCAGGGAAATGCTCCTCCTCCTCCATCTCTCACTCTGCCCATCTGCAGGGGCTCAGCATCCCAGGCTGGACTTAACCCCTGCCTTTGTGCTTCTGTTGTGGGAGAGAAAGAGAGAAGCCTGTGGTAGAAAGTAGAGTCCTTAGACAAACTTTTGGCTGATAAGTTTCACTAGATCAGAGCTGTTTTCTGAGCATGATGGAGCCAAGAGAGGGCTCATCCATCCCAGCTTGGATGCTGCAGAGCTGCAGTTCAAATGCCCACAGCCAGTGCTGCGTGGTGGGTAAATGAAGTGACATGGCTGTCACAGAGGCACTTAGGTGCCTTGGTGAAGAGCTTCTCAGGATCTCCCATCCAACCTTCATTATTGTGGTGAGTTGACTCTGGCTGGATGCCAAAAGCCACTCTGTCACTCCTCTCTGCAAGGGGAGAGAAAATAGCAACAAAAGGCTCATGAGTTGAGATAAAGGCAGGGGGAGGTCATCAACTGATTACTGTCATCGGCAAAACAGACTTGACTTGAAGAAATTAATTGAATTTATTACCAGTGAAAATACACCAATCAGAATCAGAGCAGGATAATGAGAAGTAAAATAAATCTTACAAAGACCTACCACCCACCTATTCCTCCTTCCCAGGCTCTGCCTCCTTCCCCTCAGACAGCACGGGGAGTTCACAGTCAGTTCGTCGCAGGTTGTGTCTGCTGCTGCTCAGGGAGAGGAGTCCTTCCTCTGCTCCAGCATGGGGTCCCTCCCATGGGAGACAGTGCTCCATGAACTTCTCCAGCATGAGTCCTTCCCACAGGCTGCAGGTCTTCGCAAACTGCTGCAATGTGGGTCACTCTTCTGAGAGGTGCAGTCCTTCAGGGACAGGCTCCTCCAGTGTGGGTCCCCCACAGGGTCGCAAATCCTACCAGGAAACCTGCTCTGGTGTGGACTCCTCTCTCCAGGAGTCCTCAGGTCCCTGTCAGGAGCCAGCTCCAGCACGGGTTCACAGCCCTGTTTCAGTCATCCACCAACACTGGAGTGGGTCTTCTCCACAGGCTGCAGGTGGATGTCTGCTCTCCTGTGGTCCTCCATGGGCTGCAGGGGCACAGCTGCCTCACCAAGGGCTGCACCACGGGCTGAAGTGCCTGAAGCACCTCCTCCAGCTCCTTCATTGTCCTCCACAGAGAGTTCATCAGTAATCCAGCTCTGTGAGTTTGGCATCATATTGGGGTACTATGGTGTGGAGGAGGCAGCTACAGTGTACCTACTTTTCTGGCCGGTAATACCCTAGCTTGCAGTGAATCCACCCTCCCTCCCCACCTCTAAAATGGTAAAATGGTTTTAACCATTTTAGTTAAAAACATAAACAACTTGGTGTTGTGTAACAGGCTGCCAGGGCTTGTTGCTCATTGCCCACGATGCTCAGCCTCGGAGGATACACACTGGAGCTGGTGCTCCAGCCCTGTGCCTGGGTTACTTCCCATGCATGACTGTGATTTAAAAATATGTGGTGGGAGACTTTGCAGACTGAAAAGGGCTTCATCTTCCCTGGATGAGCTCAGCTTTTTTTGCAGCACTCCACTTCCACCGGCTGATGTCTTTCCAAGAGTCCGAAGTGAGGATAGTGACCCGCAGCCAGAGCATCTGACAGAGCTCCCTGGGTGAAGTGCTGAGCTTGCTACCCTCTGGGAAGGAGCCTGCCAGGAGGTTTGCCCATAGGCTTCTGGTATTTAGTGTGGTAAAACAGGGGTTTATAAAAAGTTTTAGTGGTGGCAGGGCTATGCCAGTGTGCTTGGATGCATTCATGGAATAATGTTGTTGTTTGAAGGAAGTTGCTGAAATGGTACCCATGGCTGGTGTGATCAGGGAAGATTTACCATCTCTCCTTTTTTCCTTCTGTGTCCTGCCCACCTCTTTTGATAATTTTGAGTCTTTCTGCTCTGTGCTTCTTTAACTTTTTGTTTCCTTACAAGCCTCCAAGGTGTGCTGTTAACTTCACTGACTCTCAGTGCTTTTGCCTTTGCTGTGTTGAGCAGTGCATGCCGGTTGGATCACTGCTGTTATTTCAGGTTTTCCTAAGTCTTCCCACAGGCTGCTTTTGATTTCAAAGACACTTGTTGAAAAAAGGAAGATTTCCACAAAAAAGCCTATCACACCTCTGATGCTTTCAAGGACGACTCCTGTTGAGCATCTGTCCTGTTTTCCCTTGTCAATTAAAAGATTATTAAAGGGGTAGGAATACCAGTTTCAGCTATTTTTATGGCACGTTTCACTTTGATACTTTTGCAGTGGGATGTCCAGAAGACTACTTGGTGATGGGTACAGGGACTTTGGGGCATGCATGTGGGCCCCAGGCATTGCTGCCTGTCAGGGCACTGCAGTGCTGAGCATCCAAGTGGCAGCCCCTTGGGGCAATCAGCAGCAGAGGCTGGGAGTTTGGGGAAGTTCTGCAGCAGAAACATGTCCTTCATCTGGCTGAATCCTCCCCTTTGGAAACTGGGAATAGGTCCAAATTTTCCACTTGCTGTACCTTTCCCCTCTGTGCAAGCTCTCCCCTCTCCTCCTCCTAGACTGCTTTCCACTTCCCAGTGTGCAGCTGACACATCTGGGTAGGAGCATCATGGGCTTCTGTGCAACACATCAGCCTTGTACTACCATGCTGGCTTCCCTCAGTGACATCCCGAGGGATGGGGATAGCAGTGATGATAGATACCTGCTCTCACCCAGCAATACCCTTCTCAGTGCAATCCTTCTTCATGGGGTGTGTTTCCCACCCTGCATGGAGACAGCCAGAAGAGTGCTTTGAAGCTTGAGCATCACCTTGTACAGGTGGAACCTCTTTTGGATATGAATCAGGAGGCAGCATCCCTAATTTGGATTGACAGAGGAGTGTCGGAGCCACAGCTCAAATCTGTCAGAGCCTTTTCTGGCAAATCACTTCAAAGAGGGTATTTCAATGTTGTTTAATGAACAGAAAAAGCCCAGCATGGGGCACAGACAGGTTGCAAGACAGGAGTTACCAGCTGCAGGTACCTCCAGGAGCAACCAGAGCTTCACAGTACCATAGCCAGTACCAGGGCCAAGAGCAACTTTCCTGTCTGTTCACTTACTTTACTTTCCCACCTGAATGCTCTGTGCAATTTTCAAAGCATTGTGGGCATATTCTAATTCTCTTCCCCTGGACTAAGCAGGTGTCCTCCTTTCCCTTAGTTGGTTTCTTCACACAGAAGTAGGGAGTGGCAAAACATTTGTTCAGAGATAAAATAAATGTGTTTATCTGGTCAGGAAACCTGGGTATGGGCAATACCTGAGTATAGTTTTTGTTTGTTTGAAGCAGCTTGGAATTTTAAGGAAAATCAGAGGAATTTTCCCTCACAATGAGCTACTTAACAACTGTCCTGCCAACCAGGCTGATAAATGCCAGGCAAATCCAAAACAGAGCCCAGCACTGTTCTCTCCAAATGCCAAGTTTGTGTTTGCTTTGGGTTTTTAATTACAGGCAGTTCCCCCAAAACAAAATGAGTGTTTCATTTGTTATTGTCTTCCTCTCTTCCTCCTCCTCCTTGTCCACTTCCCCCTTCTGCTGCGTGTTGGCTGCATCCTGGGCTGTGCTGGGCTGTGCTGGGCTGTGCTGGGCTGTCACCATTTCTGCCACCATGGGGATGGCACCGCTCTTGTCTCCAGCCCTCCTCAGCACTTGCTCTTGCTCCAGCTGTGATCCACCCACAGCTCACTGTGCTGATGGAAAGTAAGCTTGTGTCTGTACTGGTTGAGCTTTCTGCTGGTCAGTGAGCTGTGTCAGCAGCTGGAGGGGTTGGGGGAACACCAGGGCCAGCAGTGGCTTTAGGGAGTGAGGAAAGGTTACTTGGTCTTTTTCAGTATGAAGTGTTACACTTGCACACATTGTGGAGCTTTCAACCCAGTCCACCTCACCCATCAAGGTTGCATCCACATCACTTAAAAGACGAAAAAGTTTTGTGGATTTTTTTCTCTCTCCAAAGAGGTCAACTGCTTTGAGAGTCCTGAAAGCGCCAAGGTATAGATAGATAGTCATTGATATTTTAACGTCTAAGCTATCTTGAAAGTAACCCAAGTCCTCTGCAGGTAATCATGGCATAGGGTAAAATTTTATATCGGTAGAAGGGAACAGCCTGGTAGACCATCAGCTCCTTTTTTTTTCAGTGTAGGGTTGTCTTGTCACCCATGCACATGTAGAAATATGCTTCATTCTCGTGTGTTCACTGATGCATTCAAGCTAAACATGATTGAGCCTGGTGGCTGCTTGGATAGGGCATTCCAGGTGCCATCTGTACATGAGGACACTGGTTATGCAGGGAATGTTGTTTTCCCACCTGTATGAGACACTTGTTATTGGAGGTGCCTTTTGATGATCATTCAAGATGTTAAAGCCTTTCTTTGTTCATTCACATTTATCTTTGTATTTACTAAATTTCAATTCACTTTCTTCCTTCTGGACAGTTTTCTTTTTGTTGAATAAACTGTTCCTCACAAACCATACCAGTGAGGTCACTGGTGTTCTGGGAGGATTGGGTTTTTAACAGCTCCTTTCCACCCAAGGGTGGGTTTCCTTTCATTGTTCACCTTCTAACTGGTTTTCCAAGCCATTCTCACCTTGTGAGTTCCTAAATATGGGTTTTTTAATGAAGCTGTGGGATCTTTTTGAAGAAATTTAACCCTTCTGACAATAGAGTTGCATTTTTTGTGTTATCTTCCTCAGACCCATACAATACAGAACATTGTTCCCCAAGGACCAGATGGCTTGAAATCCGCCATTCAACCAGGACAGAGTAGCACACTTGTTCCCATAAATCTGTTCTTTCTAATAGCTACCTGTTATGGTTATTAGGAATTTTCTGTGCTGTAGGTGATTTATAACCCTTCCATTCTCATGTAACTGTTGTGGACAGCAAAATCAAAGGTCTGGTTGCTATTTGCCCAGGGCACCCACTTTGGTCATATGAGCTTGGGCAGAGTGCTGTACTAAAGTGGCTCTGTGGCTTTTGTCTTAAGCTGGATTGAGTCCCAGTCAGCTTTGGGCACAAGCAGAGCAAGCCCAGGTCTGTCTGCACAAGTCTGGGAGGACACAACCCGCTCAGATCATGTGAAATCCCTACTCATCAGAGCCTTAGAGGGACCTTCTCGCCTTTGGCTGTGCCTGTGATCTGTGTAGCATTGGATATACAAAATAATGACAGGGAGCCTGAAAGTGCCTGTGATGTGAAATTGTAATGTTAATAAAAACAAAGGAATTGTTTGTGTTCAACCAAGCAGAGTCGTGCCTGTTTCTCAAAGAACTGTTTTCAGCCTTACACTCCTTGGAGAAACTCTGATCAACAGTGCTGTTGCTGACCTGCAGCGTAGGTGATTGCAAGGTGGCAGGCGCAAGCTCTTGCCCAGGAAACTTTCTCGTGCACATGTGCAAAGTGTCTGATGTGAGCGTGGGAAGTGCTTCCCTGCGGGGAAGGCAGGGCCTGTGTTGTGCAGTGCACATGCTGTGGTGTCCCTCTGTACGGGGCGAATCAGTCCCGAATCTGCAGAGATGCAGCTCAGCCCCAGCGAGAAGCACTGCAGGAGGTAGGTGCACTCTCCCTGTGAGTCTGAAGTCTGTAAAGTCTGTGGTTTACCCCTGGCTTCTGTCAGCACAGTGTTAGTTTGGGTCAAATTCATCTGATGGATGAGTGTAAAGGGAGAACAAACCCATCCCTGCTGCGTGTGCATCTCGGTTCTGGCTGCAGCACACAAGTGGCTGTTGGATTCTCATCAGTCAGCAGGTCCTGCTTGGGGCTGCTGGCACCGGTGGCCGGGCAGGGCAGGCTCAGCCCTGCCTGCGGCATGGCCAGCCCTGGAGCCTGGTGGAAGAACTTGCCTTGCAAGTCTCTCCTGGGTAGTGGAGGGAAAGTCACCTCCATCTGGGCTTGCATTTTCCCCCCAGTGTCTCTCAGTTTGGTAGAAGCTCTGTGTCAGAGCTGCCCAGGGTGTGAGATGTGTTACTCACAGGTCTTCCTGGCCACTTGGGTATCTCCTTGGCTGGATAGCAGAGGTGCCAGTGCACATGTGAGGGGTTGGAGCTACTGGCAGAGTTCGGACCAGAACACTCTGAGGTCTTGCTCAAGGCTGCTTCTGCTCCTGGGGCCAAACAGCAGCAAGGGATGCTTGGTGTTGGTCACCTTTAGATGACAAAAGTGGAGGGATGGCAAAGATTCAGGGATCCAGACCAGCTCATCTGGTCTCACAGTGACCCTGACAAGCTCAGGCTGAGAGACGTGGGGTTGTTCAGTGCAGAGAAGACTCCTGGGAGACCTTATTGTGGCTTTTCAGTACTTAAAGGGGGCTTATAAGAAAGGTGAGGACAGACTTTTTAGCAGGGCCTGTAAGGATGAAGGGTAGTGGCTAAAGGAGTAAGTGGACTTCTTGATCATGTTGTCTGCTGTAAGCCTGGGGATCATACCCAGTGCAAGCAGATATCTCTTGATGGGTGTTTTAAACACCTTGATGGGTGTTTAAAAGTGTTATTTTCCCCACTGTGACAGTAGGAGCACTAACCATGCCCCAGAGCCTGTTGTCCTTTATATAAATGTTGAATCAAAGGCTGTCCATCCCCCAAGGAGCTCATGGTCTGGATCAATGACAGGAGGTTGTGATCGGTACATGCATAAGGAGAGTAAAATAAAAATGCCAGGACACTACTGATCATCTTGACAGACATGCCTCAGAACACCAGCAGCCTCACAGTTATTGAGTTTTCTTGTAAATGTCACAGCAAAGGAGAGTTTTGATGAAGTCGCTGAGGTGGTTTGGCAGACATTTGAGACTAATTTCTACCAAACAAGGGGCAGGAAGGGAGAAAATATCATTCAGTATCAAAGGCATTTTCCGTTGACTGGCCCACAAGACCAAGTTCCTAAGTAATAGTCAGCATTACAAGAGTTAATAGCAGATAGTGGGTGCTGTAGGGCATGGGGTAAGCATTGAGAGTTACAGAGCTCGTGTGATGAAATCGGGAAAGGGGCTATCCTTGAGAAGATGAAGTGGGATAGAAGCTGTGACCCACGTGGTGGTACTCTTGCTGGTCAGGAGGGTCTCAGGGAAGGGTGGGTGTGTTGGCTGTGGTGTGGGAAAGCAAGAGCTTCAATGACAACAGCAGATTTGGATGCTGGAATGAAGAGCATTCAAAAGATTTCCTGAGACTTAATTTTGAACATAAGGAGACCGGTCTGGAATAGAGAGGTCTGTGTGGAGGAGGGCACAGACCATCATAATGATACAAATTCCTGGTAGAGGTGAAGGGGAGGTAGAGAAGGATGGGAGCATGGGTGGAGCATAGGGCCCATGGGGAGGGAAATCTGAAATTGAACTGGAAGATGATGAAGAGGCAGGAAAGGAGAGATGAGAGGTTGTGCTGACAGAGGCAGGTTGGAGCAGCCAAGGCCGAGCAGAGGGACATATGGATTTTGACCTTTGGCTAGGGACCCACTACTTTTTTCAGCAGAACCGTGAATAAGTAATATTATTACTTCCAGACCCAGACAGGATCCTCTGCAGATAAACCAGTGCAGACAGGGAAAAGCTTTGCATGTAACATCATCCTAGGGTGCATCAAACATAACAGAACCAGATGGGCAAAAGAGGTGATTATCCCACCCTTGTCAGCGTTGGTTTGGCCTCACCTGGAGCTCTGTGTGCAGTTCTAGGCCCCACCAGTTAAGAAGGATGTGAAGACCCTTGAATGCATTCCAAGGAAGGCAACAAAGTTGGTGGAAGAGCTGGAGGTCATGTCCTGTGAGGAGTGGCTGAGGGCTCTGGGCTTGGCTGGTTTGAAGAAGAGGAGGCTGAGGGGTAACTTCACCGCTCTTTATCAGCTTCCTGACAAGGGAAATGGGAGAGGGCAGTGCTGAGCTCCTCTCCCTGGGATCCAATAGTAGGATGTGTGGGAATGGTCCAAAGCTGCATCAAGGAAGGCTCAGACTGGGCATTATGAATCATTTCTTTGCCAACAGGGTTGTCAAACACAAAAACAGGCTTCCTAAAGAGGTGGTCAGTGCCCCGAGCATGCCAGTGTTTAAGAGGCATTTGGACAGTACCTTTGATTATATTCTCTAACTTTCGGTCGCTCCTGAAGCGGTCAGACATTTGGGCTACATGCTTGTTTCAGGTCCCTTCCAACGGAAATGGTCTATTCTATTCTAAACCTAAATCTGTTCTATTCCATTCTAATCCTGTCCTGTCCCGTGCTATGCTGTCCTATCCCATTCTGTCACCAGAAGTGGCTCTGTGTGTGTGCTTTCGTCAGGGCCCCCTGCTGCACTCCTGCCTAGGATGGGATCTGCCTGGCTCCAGGCACTTTCTATCCCATCTCCTCACTTGTGATGGGGATGCTGTTCCCATAAAACAGGCATGTGCTGATGTCTCTGCCTGGCTACACAAGCCAGCTCTGGAAAACCTCAGCTCCTAGATTACCAGCATAGCAGGGCTCTCTGTCTGCAAAGGTGTAAGATTACAAAACACACACTCTCAAGGCTTAACCAAAACCACCTCATTTTTAGCACTTTGTGAGGGTTTATTCATTACACTTCAGCAGAGGAATGCAGGAATGTGAGCAGCATTAAACCTATTCATTTGGCGAGGAGGCATCTCCTCTCCCCTGCTCCAGCCTGCTTGGCTTTAATGATAATTGCACCTCTTGAGTTGTTGAGTTGGCTCCCTGCCCCACTGGCCCTCCCCACACAGATGTGTGTGGCACAGTGCTGGGAAGGAAGGCTGGAGCTGGGAAAGAGCTTAGGCTAATGCTTTGGAGCAGGGCTGTCCTTCCCTCTGGGGTGTGCTCCACACACTGCTTTGCATCCTGCCCTGCATCCCATCCTGCATCCTGCCCTGCATCCCGTCTTGCATCCCATCCTACTTGCACCTCTTCCCAGACTCCTCTGCTGTGGGCAGCTGCCTGCTTAAAAAAAAGGCTTTGCTTGCTCCCTGATGACTCCTTATCCCTGCAAATGGCCTAGGCTGAGGTTTGAATGGTCCTACCTGCTTTCCAGAGAGCCTGTTCTGCGTGTCCTCGGTCACCCTGCCTGTACAGCACTGCCACAGTGCCAGCACGGGCAGAGAGCAGGTGTCCTCCCCTGGGAAGGGAAGAGGGCGACAGTCCCTCCCTAACTCTCACATATCCTGGTGGGGAATTCATCTTGTTGTTGTTGTTGTTGTTGCTGTTGCTGTCATTATTATTATTGTTTCTTTAGTGCCTCTGATTAACCATCCCCAGATGCATCTAACAGTATCCTAGCATCTAATATTTGACTATTGATTTTAAAAGCCATGTCACTTTAAAATGGGAAGTAATAATACACACACCAAAAAAAGAAGGCAGCAGTAATTTTTGTTGGCTTGTTAAGAATTTGAAAGATGCAATAAAATCGGATTTTGGGTTTATTCGTGCTGCCCGTTCCCAGAGGAGGAATGTGGTGCTCTGCATAACCTGGCTGCTTGCAGCAGCTGCTGCCGTCACTGCTTTCGGCTCTGCTGCTGGAGTTTCACGTGAAGAGCCTGGGAAGCTGAGGAAACGGGTAGTGCTGGATTGCTAATGAGAAGATGAGTACTGTGTGTGAGCTGCGGATGCACAGGCTGGGCAGCTGGAGAATCTGTCAGCAGAAGTGAGCACCATGGGTACAACAGCACTGTCGACCTAACAGAAGCTGCAACAGTTGAATTTGAGGCACAGAGACATGGAGAACATTTTACTGAAGGTAGCTTCAAGGTCTCTGTTTAAAGGACTCTGTTTTGAAGAGTCTGTATTGAGAATGGAAGCAGCCTAATTCATTTCATTCGCTGGGGACCAGCCATCAGCTGGAGACCCCCAGGTTTCACCTGCTGCACAGCACTGAAGAGGAGACAGCCTGTTCCTAGAAGCTGAGATGAAACTAATTGTGTTTCAGCGGCTGGGATGCATTTGGACAGAGTGTTAAATGCACTTGTACTTGAAATGTTAATTAAACCCTCTTTCCTGGCAGGACTGGGTGATGGGGAGTTAAGTGGTAAAGAGGTTTTCCAGCGCCCCCGCTCCATGTTTGGGATCCTCAGGTGCAGTGCTTTGGTTCCCAACTTGTGGATTTTGGGCCAAGTCACTAAACTGCTTCATGCCCATGGTCCACAGCTGTACAGCAAGAGCTAGGACGGAGGTGGTCTTCCATGTTCTGTATCAGCCTCAGTTTTGGTCATGGGTATCCCCAGTAGATAACTCCTGTCCAGTTTGCTCTTGGTCAAGCTGGACCTCTCTGAAGGTGTGACTTTTGGACACATTATCCTCAATTGCTATCATGATAATCCCTTAATTGTTCATTTGTACAGTAATTTAAGAGTTTACAAGAAGGCTAAATGAATTATTCTGAGGAGGATGAGAGGATGGGATGGACAAGATGGGGCCACTAGAGCAAGTGAAGGAGTTAAAAAAGAGCAAATAAGTCTGTGGCAAGATGAGGGACTCTGCTGTCTGCTCTCTCCACTTAACACATTCGCTGCCCTGGACTGAGAAGAAGCAGCTGTTTGAGAGCACACTGGAGAATTTATATAGCAAATAGAAATACTTTGCATCATCTTATATCTTGGTGGTACTCCAGTCAGAGTGGACCTGCTGACCATGGGGCGTCCTCCATGGTCACCTGTGCAAGTGATTCAAACAGTCAAGCACCATCACAGCCATAGCCCCGGGCGCTGTGCTGCTGGAAGGACTCAGCTTTGCAACTTTCGGGCAACTCTGAGGTCCTGTTTGCTTTGATAGGAACTCTGTATGGCAAGGTCCATACACTGGTAGCTCCTGGCTCTCTGAAATCCCCTCTCTCAGTCACCTTAGTGTGCAGTTGTTTAACTCAGACCTTGGGCACAGAGGGTTTGGGACAGTAAGAACAGAACAGAAATCCTTAGTGAATTTTGGTGGTTTTTTGCTTGAAAATACCTGCAGGTATCAATCTTACTTCTTTAATGGAGAAACTGAGCCACACGTGCTACCTGCCCTGACAGCCTTTGCTCTCTGCAGAAAGTCTGCGCTCCTGTGCTTTAAACACAGAAAATTTCTAATGAGGAAAACAACAAACAAACACAAAACCAAAGAAAAAAGCTATGTATTTCCAGCTACCCTCTTAGCAGGGACAGTGCCCAGTGCTTCCCAGCACCTGTAAAGGTGAGCCACACCCTATCCTGGGAAATGGTTGTACCATGTAACCACCCTGCTCTCCTGCCGGTAACTCATACCCTGCAGCAAGGCAGCGTGGAGGGATGGATAGACTTGTGCTCAACCAGTCCTGCTTTCTCCTCGCCCAGTGGGTTGTTGGGCAACTTAAGGATTGCTCAACCCAGTGGAAGTTTCTCCATCAGGATGACGGGTGCTAACAGCACTTAAGTAGTCGTTAAGTGCTTTGAGATCTATGGAAGAGAATTAACAGATAAGGAGGGGAGCTGGGGGAAGGGATACAAATGTCAGGAATTTAATTGGGAAATCTTTTTCATTGTATCGCCTTTGTATTTATTCTTATCCCACTACTACTGTTGGCGTTCTAGAGCTAGATCAAGACTGTGATGAATCCAAGACCCTGAATCTTGCCGCTGCCGCTGGGTTATGCCTGACATCATTACTGTGCTACCAGCAGCAACAAGGCTGATAAAAATATTTGTGTCTCCTAGAACGTAACCTCTTTGGGATGAGAAGAGGTCCTGGCACTGCACTCTGCCCAGATTTAGCTACAGATAATGGAGTTTTTCCTACCGACATCTTGGGACGGTGGATGGTTGTACGACACGGTCCTTTCGTAGCGTCCTTGCAGCGCCCGCTCTTCTCCATGGGCTTTCTTGTCCGACGGCGGGTGGTCGGCTGCCACCGCGGGGCTCGGGCCGTGCCAGCCATGTGCTGCCCAGCCAGGCAGGGCACAGCTGGTGACTCGCTCTGCGGTTGTTGCAACCCTCTCCCAGGATCTCCGGCTGAGCTCAGCTCAGCATGTATGCACATGCAGGGGAGCATCGCGAGAGCCAGCAGTCCTTCCTCCTCCTCCCTGGTGCCGGAGCTAGCTGGCGAGCCGGCATCAAAGCAAAATTTCCCGCTGGTGTCTCTTTCCTCGGAGGCTGCCTGTCTCCGTCGCTGGCTTTCAGTGGCGTTGAAGCCTGCCTGGGAATGGGCGCCACTCCCGCATAGCTCCTGGGTCGACTCTCATTAGGAAGGGCGTATTCCTTGGAGAGGGTGAGCTGTGCCTCTCGCCTCTCGTTTTGTTTCTCCACGTAGGAGCCGGGCTGCAAAGCCAGGACACACAGAGCTGTGTTTCTTCCCCAGGGCTTGTTCTCCCTGGCGCTGGCTGTGGCTGGCAGCCCTGTTAGTCGTGGCGTGGCGATTAACGCTGGCACAGTGGCAGTGCCTGGATGGCTGAGCCCTTCCTGCGTGTGCTGGGCTGTTCTGCTGGACCCTGGGTGGGTGCCCCATCGGAGCCATGCCCTGGTTTTGGGTGGGAGTCTCACCCCTTGCCCTGAGTTCCCCATGCACCCTGTGGTGGTGAAAGACATCTTCAGGGAAAAAGGCACAGTCCCCACCTGTGGTGGTGAAAGACATCTTCAGGGAAAAAGGCACAGTCCCCAGTTCTGGTGCTGCTGTTCCCCAGGGTCCTTACAGAGCCGGTGGCCCTAATGTACCTCAAAAACCCAAACTGAGTAATTTGCTAGTGAAAGAGGTGTAGTGATGTGTGCCAGAGACAAGGAGTGAGTTGTTGTGCCCTCTCCAAACCAAGTGAAGAGGTTTGGGTTTCAGAATATCCCCAGAGGTGGTTTCCATCGTGGCTCTACCCAGTGTTACTGGGGTTACTGGGTGAAACACCATGATCTTGTCCCCACATCTTCCCACTGACTGCGTCATCATCATTTATACTTAGGCTTTATCAGGGTGCAGCCACTGATGCAGCTTGGGTGCTCACTCATCTCCTTAGAGGAGGAGGAGGACGAGAAGGAACAGGTTGCCCAGAGAGGTGGTAGATGCGCCATCCCTGGCTACATTAAAGGTCAGGTGGGACTGGGCTCTGAGCAACCTGGTGGAGTTGATGTCCTTGCTCACTGGAGGGGTTTGGAGTGCATGGTCTTTAAAGGTCTCTTGCAACCCGAATGATTCTATGAGGACAAACCCCAGCCTGGCTAACCCAGAGGGGCAAGTGGGGTGCAGGGCACCCCCCTGACCTTGTTGCAGAGCTACAGGAGTGGAGAACAGAGCCTGGCCCAGCACATGGCGCCACGGGCAGCAAAGGCATAGTTGCATGCACTGAGGGGAGATCTGAACACTGACATTGCTCAGTTACAAATTCCTCCCAAAATGGGTGTCTCAGGACCTTTTTAAAGGCTATTGCTAATTAATGCAGACCCTACCTGTGCTTGCTCTTCAATAGCAGGGTGCATCAGTCTGAAAGCAGGCTGGAGAGGCAAAACAAGTTTTGGGTTTTTTTCATCTTCCCACAAGACATGCCTTTCTGAACACCGAAAGACATATTTGCATTTTTTGGGACATCGTGTGAATACTTCCAGCAAATACTAAAATAAATACATATATCCATCCCACATGAGTATATACAAGGCAGTAGCAGATAACTGCACTTGAAGGGATCAGCATCTTGTTACTCCTGCATACCTTGTTGGTTAGGGAGCCTGGTGAAGTTGTCATGTCCCTTGACAGTGTTTCAGCTCATACCTGTATTGTCCCTGGTGTGTACCCAGCTTCAGCTGTGGGCTTCTCTCTTCAGCACCTAGTCAGAAACAGCTTGCCTTGGGTTTGCAGTTGATGTTTCTAGCTGGTTCCTCCGGTGCTGCAGGATCGCACAGTAAGCCAGTCAGCTGAGAAGTGGGATCACTTCACCCAATTCAGTCCAGTTTTTTGATAGCACACATATATACAGGTAGTCACTAAAAAACTAAAAGCCCAACGCCACATTTGGTGGTTCATTCCTTCGGCAGCTGAGCAGTGTTACTGTAATATCTGGCCGTCCTTCTGCACTCCTACACCTGAAACCATCTCAGGCTGCCGACAGCAAAGGATGTTGCTGAACACACTTGCAACAGGGAACCCATCCAGCTGACATTTTTTCTCTCCCCTGGGTTGTTGTTCTGTAGATTCGGTTCCCCAGTCCAGTTCGCAGTCTCGCATGGCAAACTGGCATGCACTGGCATGGCTGAGAGGGAGGAACTAATGGAAACAATATCATGGGTTGGTCCCAGTGCCAGAAAGCTTGTGGGGGAGAGTCACAGGCCTAATCACATCGAAACCTTGGGAGTTGCAGCTGAACTGGGAACCTCCTCGGGCTTTGTGCCTGCCCTACTTCCCAGGGCAGTTTGGTTGATGATGATAAATGGGAAAGTCTCAGCACCCAGCTCTCTGCACACACAGCTTGTTCCTTTGTGCTCTTGCTTTTAGAGTTAACAGCACAAAATGTTAGAGGATGGGAGAATGTTTGATAATTCCTTTCGCATTCTCATATTTGCATCCCATCCTGATACTCTCTATCAGCATTGGTTCAGAGCAAGACCACCCCTGGCAGATGTGAAGTTTGGGAGGAGCTAGGCTGAGTTCCAGGCTTGGAGCTGGATGCCACACTTACGTTTTTTGTCCTTCTTGCCCCAGATGAGCCAAGATCTCCCTCCCAGGAGCTGTGTTTCTGTTTGGCTTGTGTGAAGCTGGGTTTTGAACCTTTTGCTGACTATTCTCAGCAGTGGGTTGCTTGCCAGCATCCTTGCTGCAGTGTGGAGATGGAGCTGTTGATGTCCCTGCTCATTGCAGGGGCCTTGAACTAGATGACCTTTAAAGGTCTCTTTCAACCCAAACCATTCTATGATTCTATGATCCCCAGTTCTGTGGTCCAACATGGGATTATTTCTAACTAGCCTGAGGGAACTCCTTTTGGAGAAGGGGAGAACAGGCACATCCTTCCTCTCCACAGCCTTCTTCCAGCCTATAGCATTCCTGAGATGCACTATTTCCCCTGGCTCAGTGTGCAGTAATGCCAAACCTTCTCTTTCTTTTGATCCAGGGCTCTTAACCAAGCAGCATGATGCTCCTGTGCTAGCCAAACAGTTTTGATTCTGCCATGCAGCGTGGTGTGCATGTGTCCAGGTTGACAGTGGCTGTAAACACTCATTTCCTTGCAGAAGCTGAGAGTAAATGAAACCAAAGCTCACAACTGCAGTTTGGTTTATTTGTTTATTTATTTTTCTGAATGGTCCATGTGTTTTTAGCACTTATTGCTGGATGCAAGGGGATGCTGCATCAGCGTGTACCTACAGTGTCCCTTGTTAGCTCACAACTCTCATCTTGTGCACAAGAGAGGATGCTAACAACAGCTGGGTCCCCAAAAGGTGTTTTCCTGTAAATCCTGGAGAAGAATTGCACTAATGGGAGGTGACTGGCTGCAAACTTGTGGCCAGAGGAAGATGGATGGTTTTGAGCAGGGGTGTTGTGACCTGAAACTTAAGCCTGTGGCTGGGTCACTGCCCTTCTTTCAAGTTGTTTTCACTGGGCTGGAAGCTTTCTTGTTATGCATGGGGTTACATCCAGGGAGGATCTGAAAGGTCGCTTAACCCTTTGCTTCACAGTGAAAGCAGAAAGAAATGATAATACAATAAATCCAAAGCAAGACAAGTATCCTCCAAAAAAAAAGACCCTGAAAGCTGAAAAAGCCCACAAAGAAGGATGCTGGGTTTATATTGCCTGTTCAGCAAACAGCCTGCATCTGGGTTGAGGTTGCAGCGAAGGTTTATACAGAAATTCAATGCCATTTGGGATGTAACACAGGTAATAGCATTTTTTTCCTCTTCTCTCTCCTCCCTTCATCTTTTCTCTAATGCGTTTGACTGAATTACAGTGCAAATCCATGGCTGCATAAATACCACGTGGGGGGGAAAAATGCAGCAGAAACCACAGGTATTGTTTAGGCGGTTCTTTGATGTATTTCACCCATGAATATAAACTGTGAGCCTTGTGGGATGGTTTTGGGCTAAAAGGGGCTTGAGACTGGTTTGTTGGGTGCCTTATAAAAACACTTCACAGACATTTCACTTCCCATCCTTTCTCTCTTGATGTGTGTGCCTTGCAGAAAAGGTGCTTGTACTCTCAGCTCCCAAGATTAAACCCCTTTTACTGCACAAATACTGCTTGGGATCCACAATTTATTCATACACTGAACGCCTTGAAGGATGTAAGTCCAGGTTCTGGCACTGCCAGCTCCATTTTCTATGTTAGCATCTTAGCTTTAACCAGGCTTGTCGGGAAAAACACGTTCCTCAGGGTAGATGCTACAGCTGATGTTGGAGTCAGGAGTGGGACCGTGCTGGCAGTGGTGGGTCTGCAGTGATGAAGGAAAGGACAGGGGGATTTGGCAGCTAGGCTTGTTTGTTTGTTTGGGAGTGCAGGGTGAGGACTGGTCTGTGATGCTCGGCAATAAATTTGGCCTGATACTTAAGTACCAGTTCCCAGGAAATTGCCATCAGAGTAATTAGCGTGTGCTGACTTATTTGTACAGTGATAACAGCAGGAAAGTATTGAAGCAGGAAAAACAAACACATTATTCATTTGAACCTTCAATCCACAGCCTTTACCTGACAGTTCACTATTTGCAATACACAGGTCTATTTTTAGGCCTCCAAGTTAGGCAAGCTCTTTTTTCATTTTTGTTTTGCATTTTGGTTTTTATTTTGCTGACATAAATTGGAAATGAATCTGTGCTTAGAGATAAACAAACCCAGTTTTAAAATAAACCTTTTGAATAGCAAAGAGTCTGTGGAAGTGCTGAAGTTTCAGTACAAGGCTCTTGAAACTTGTGCCCTTGCAAGTGGGATGAATGTGCTGCAGACCGCAGCCAGGGTAGGCAGGAGGAGCTCTCTGTGCAGATGCAGCTCTGGAGGGTGGAATGTGATCCCTGTTTCTGTTGGAAGTGTTTGGTGTGAGCATCTTCTTTAGCCCACGTTTCCCTGCTTGGTGGTGAGTGCTGCTTAGCCAGCCAGGTTAGAATTGTCCTTTGAGAGGTGAGCACTGAGGAGCAGGTTTAGTAACTTGGGTAATAATTATTGTTAACGAGGCTGTGGGAGAGTGGCACAGGGTCACAGGAGTTTGTGGTTGTGAGGCATCTGAGGAGGATATTTGGGGAAGGGCAGCCTTGTATGTGTGAGTATATGGAAAAGCTGGTAGAGAGCAGGAGATGTTGCGGGGGGGATGGGCGTGGAGAAATGTGTGGATTCACTTTGGAATGGAAACAATGGGGATGAAAGTGTTTGCTCTGCCTTTCCTTTCCTCTCCTCTCCTGCTTACCAGCCACTGGCAGCAACAATTCCCTGCCAGGCACTTGTGCTAAATCCTTTGAAAGCTCCTCTTCTGCTTTGGCGATTATAAATACAGAAAAAAGGGTGGAGGCAGAAGACAGGCTGTCTGCAGGGGAAGAGAGCAGGGAGGCCCCAGGGTTTCTCCTGGAGATGGATTTTGTGAACAGCTGAGGAAATCAGGCAAAGCACCTCCCGCAGCCAGCAGCTATATCACAGGCACCCCTGGCCGCAAATGCAGTGCAGATAAATCAGAGTTAAAGTACCTTTTTTAAATACCAAACGCTTTTAAGTATTTGAGCCAGCCATCAAAAAGGTGACTTGCCATCTCCATATCTTGAGCTGTTTGCATGGAGCCTGCATGCCTCCCTGGAAGGTGGGGCTTGGGCAAACACTGGCAGTACTGCTCAAATCAAAGGTAAGAGTGAAACTTGTGACCTCCCTTATGCAAGATTCAGACTGGGTGACCCAATGGTCCTTAAAGTCTTAGGGAGTGATTGCATTGCTTTGCAGCCCCAAAAGTTCATCCCCATCCCTGGTTCCCTCTGTATTTTCCAGCTACCAAGTGCAGGTTTAGGGCTGGTGGAGGCTGGATTTTGACTGCAGCCTCCGGGTTTTCTAGGGAGCAATAGCAGCTCCTTGATTTTTGTGCCACGGGTTAGTTATCCTTTTAATCCTATGGCTGTCACAGTGAGCCCCCCACATTTTAAGCCCTAAAGGAAGAAGAGGCAGGAGTGAGGGAAGGGATTGCAAATGCACTACCATAAACCAGTACCATGATGATGAAAACTTTAAACAAACCATCCAGGAGATGAAATTTGCTTTCTGTTTGCAGGGAGGGCTTTCTAGCTCTTGGAGAGAGAATGCAGTCAGGGACTATGTCCTGGGATATGCTTTTGAGGCTTAGAGGAGCCCAGCAGATGTGAAGATCCTGGAATCAAGAAACACAAAGGGAACCTGCAAGCATAATTATGTTAAACATCAGTGGGTGGTTTCAGAGTGTCAGAACTGGGAGCTTCATTCCTTGGGCTCAAGTGCTTGTAGTCAGGAAAGCTTTGTGTGCCTTTCATAGAGCCACAGCCTGGCCCAGACTGGAAGGGATCGTGCAGTCCAGTCTTTTGTGGGAAAGGGAGCTGAGGTGATTGTAGCAACCTTGTCCAGTTGCATCTTGAAAACCTCCAGTGGTGGAGACTCCACCTGGGGAGGTTATTCCAGTGAGTGATTGTTCTCACTGTAAAATGCTTATGTCGTACATTAGGCTTTGTTTCTTCTCTGTGAGTATAATTTTCTTACTCGCTTTTGTCTGGATATTATTTTTCCTGTTTTTTTAGCTGGGAAAAAAACCAGCAGAGTGGGTTTCTTGGTTTAACAGCATTTTGTTTTACTTCTTGTGGCATGGATCTGGCACTTTTGCTGCTCTTCAAAATCCGCATCTGGGTGGTGATGGGATGCAGAGGACCTTCGGATGGGGCAGGGATGTCTGGGCCTGGACAAGCCCGACCACTGATAATGGGGCATTTTGTTCTGTGTACCACCAATAACTGTGCCTCTTGTTTTTTGTACCTCATTGATTTCCAGGCTTTAAGGTCATGGTGCTTGTTTAGTCTGACGTGCTGTATAACAGAGATTCCTTGAATTAATTTTCACTCCGCAGTCAGCAGTTTTGAATGGAACCGAGCATACATTTTTGGGGGAGCAAGACAAGCAAGGTGGAAGCATCCCATCTTATTTTAAAAATTGCCAGTGCTGGATCCTTGGCCGTGCCAGTTGGAGGACTTTTCTCTCTGTAAATTACCTGCCGTGTTGAAAAATGGTATTGTTTCTGGTTTGTTTTCTGTTGAGTTTCAACTTTCAACCTTTGGTCTCGTTATGCCTTTGTCTGGCAGGCTGAGAGCACTCTTCTGACAGGTACCTACAGGCTGTGAGGTGCCTTTTAACTTTCTCTTTGATTGACTTCCTTGAGCTCCTTGCTGCAAGCCTGGGTTTGTTCTTGTGGTTGTCCTCTGAACTCTCTCCAGTTTTACCAGCAGTATTCTTGAAGTGTGGGTACAAGTATTAAACCTCGCACTCCCATCAGCTGTGCCAGCCCAAGGCCCAAAGATAGCAGGGCCTCTGCTGGTACGTGACATCCCTCATCTGTGGAGCCAAGCACCATGGACCTGCCTTGTGAGCTCACGTTGGGCTAATTATGCCTCTTACCTCAGCCAGTCCTGTAGGTCTTGTATGTTTAAAAAGTTTCCACGCACCTATTTCTTTAATATGCCAAGCGTCTCTTTAATCTTTTTGATGTATTTTTTTTTTCCTTGGTTTATATTCTGGAAGGAATTTTAGTCTAACCTTTCTCACTGTACCAGCCACACGTCAACAATCTTTACAAAGCTGAGAGCTGCTAGGAATGTGTTTTACAAGAGGTGGGAGAAAGAAAGTAGTTCACAAGAGGGAAATAACACTGAAATGTATCTGCAGTGCATGGTGGGACAGGACAGATGCATGCCACTGGCTCGAGTCCTGCAGGCTTTTTTGACCTCTCCAGCTCTTGGTGGATTGTTTTCTCCCATGGGATTAACCTTGGAGGTGGTTAACCTGCAAGCCCTGTGCCAGCCAAACCTGTCACTGCTGGCTATGGAGTGTAGCACCAAGCTTCTTGCCTGGGGGTCATGGACTGGCTGCCCCCTTTGGGGGTTTGGTGTCAGTGTTGGTGAATTTCTAGATATTAGACACAGAGTGCTGACTGTATTTCCAATTGAGGTGTTTTTGTTATTGGTTCTATGTTGTTTCTTATGTATAATGATTCAGAGGAAACAGAGGTGTTGATCTGATGGGGAACCTAGAAAGCTTTTTGGTAATAACATCCAGATGTTTCCTTAGCACATCTGCTTAAGCCACTGTTGAAGTCAATGCCTTCAGCAGTGCTGCTGGTGTGTTTTACTGCCTGCTGCTGTGTGTGATGCTAATTTATGAGTAATGCAGAAACGGAGGAGGGGGAAGTTCAGCAGCAGAAGCAGGGACAACCAGCTGCCAAGGAAGCGTGGGAAAGGAAGGCAATTCAGACTGTAACCCAAATTATTCTTGCTTTTACCATTCGGGTAGGCTGTTTGGAAGTAGTCTTGCATGTAATTGTAAGTACTGTGCCCCAGGTTTGCCTGGTTACAGGTCACTGTGTACCTGTGCTGTTGCAATTCAGCCATGAGGGCAAGACATTAGTCTGTCTGAACACTGACTTCAGCTGAGAGCAGGGCAAGCTCTCCTTGTGACTGATGGGTGAAAAGATACTCCTGCCTGTCCCCTCATTAGTGGGAAGCTGTTTCTCACCCTGGTTGTATCTGTTTAGCACTTCAACACTGCCTTGCTAATCCGTGTGCCAGGATTGTCAGCATGCGGTGTTCCTCCAGGGAGGGTCAGCTTTGGGACAGCTCAGCTGCCTCATGCCAGGGCTTTGGGCAGCCAGGATGCTACTGGGAGCTGTGCTTTTAGTATCACTGTGTCAGCATTGTGCCCTGCCCAAGGGAATATTGCCAGCAGCCTGAGGATAATGTTCTGTAATTCGCAGTGCCCTGAGCCGTGCAGTGTTTTTCTAGGCTGCACACCGCAAGCCCTGGGCCACAGTCCTTCCGGTGTGGACTCAGATCTGGTGTGCACTGCAGCTCCTTACACCACACTGCTCTTCCTCCCTCTTCCTCAGTGACTTCTGCTGGTGGCTGATTTTCAGTGTCACAGAGAGCGTGTCTCCAGAGCAGACCTGTTTGGGGAGCTCACTGTGAAGTGCTGACATGGACGCCTGGTCTTGAAAGGTGATGGCAGTCACGAGGTCTTTGAAGAAGAAAAGAATCTCATCACCCCGTGTGAGGGCTGGCATGTCACCTGTGTCATCTCCCTCCAGGGGTGGTGAGGTGATGCTGGAGGTTGTGCAGGTTAAAATCGGGGAAGAAGGTGGAAACATGTGGTTGGGGTGTGGCAAAGCCCTTCTGTGAGGAGATGTTGGTGTGGTAGGTGCCTGTGAGATGAATGGCCCAAAGGTGTAAATCTTATCCTATTCCTGTCTCTTCCTTTCTAATTCGTGACACAGCACCATGAACTGGCCAGGGATGGGCCATCAAGTGCTCTTGGTTACGTGGCAGAGGGCAGAGAGCAGCCCAGCTGGGTGATTCACAGGATGGAGGTGGACATTGTACAGCCCCAGAGGAGCCTGCAGCACCTTGGTTTGTGTGTGTGGTCCTTCAGACAGTAAAGGCCCTGAAACAGCACTGCAGGTGTTGAAGCAGGAGAGACAGAGTTGTAAATGTTTGTCTTGTGGACACAGAAGGCTGCAAGAGATGGTCAGAGAGACCCATTTCTGGAGCTGTGATGGCATTGCCACCCTCATGGCTTGGGGCCTGTTTCCAGTTCCCATCTTCTTAGCTGTACTTCCCATGCTCCCAGGGAGTGCCAAAGCCATTTGCCTCTACCACACCAGCTATGATCTTGTTTCTTCTGGCAATGAACTGCACTGCTTGGCGTCCCTAGCAAAGGTGTGTTTGGGCATCAGTGGCTTTATGCCTCCCGTGCCACATCCTGCACCCAAGGAAGGGTTTTCTTCAGCAGCATAGACCAGCCCTCCTGCTTCTCACAGAATCATATAATAGAAAGGCCTGGGAGGGACTATAGAGATCATTTATTTCAACCCCCTTGCCATGGGCAGGGGCCCCACTTCACCGTGGGTCTCTGTAACTAGAAACATTAAATCTGGGTAGGACCAAACATCCCTTGATATAAGAGAGCTCCTCTTTTATGAGGCTAAATTACAAGTTATTCCCAGCTGCCTCCCAAACCTGAGTTAGTTTCTGTGTCACCTGCCTTGTCAATCCTTCTCAGTTGCTGGGTTGGAGTTAGTTTGCAGGTCGTTCCTAATGGGATAGGGCTGCTGGCCTCTTCTTCTGCAGCTCTTCCCACCCAAAGAAACCTTGTAGACATCTCCATTGTGTTGCTTCTCCATCTCTTTCTAATGTCCCCTGAACACAGATAAAGGCAGCTTCTTTCTTTCTCAGGACCCTTACATTGGGCTGCTTGTGTCTGGGCAGTGTCCACTGGAGGAGCTCCTGGACATCATGAAAGTCTTTAGTTTAGATAATGTACCTAAATGCTGTGCTTCTGTTTCTCTCTGTCCACAAAAAAATTGCTGTTTTTAATAAAACTTAGAATTTAATCTGGATATGATTTCCGGAGTTTCTCCTGCCTCCTCATTGGAGCGGTACATTATACCCAGCAGAGCAATGTCTGCATTAGTGTTAATCAACACACAGTGTAGTCATTTTGCTGGTCTGTGAGAGTCTGTAGTTGAACACTGAAATTGTCTTAGGGTAGAATTTACATGTAAAGCTAACTATATTGTATTGCGTATTAAAATCCACTTAATTTGATTAAAGTAGCTCAGTGTTTCCTTTGTCGGCATTTGAGCTGACTGTGGCTTTGTCACTAATCTGGTGCCGTGTTGCAGTTGAATGCACCCTCAGGAGACAGCTTCAGTAAATCCTCCTTTTTGGGAAAAGTATAGTAAAAATTTGGAGAGGGTTGGCTACTGACAGTATGCCTAAACTTTCTGACTCCATCTGCATTTTGGTTTGTTTTTGAAAGGAGTCTTTGTTTCTAATGGAAGTTATAATACGAAATGTAAAAGTTTATGACTCCAAAGGGAAATTTTCCAACTGTTGAAGCAAAGTACTTCAAGTCAAAATGAGTTTCAATTTAGCAACCTTCAAAATTTCAAGATTTTTATATTCCTTCCCACTTATTCAGGATGGTAGGAAAAAAAAATCAAGATCTTTAAATCCCACAAGGATTATAGAACTGGATTTTTCAGCTTTCTTTGACATCTCTTGTTCATCTCTGGTAGAGTAGTACCTTTCATTGGCTGAATCTTGAGGCAGCAAGATGTTTTTTTTGTCAGTACTGCAAGGTCGGGGTGTCCTTTGAAGGGTGAACCAGACATCACTCTCTTCGTACTAATAGAAATGATTTATAAAACCTGAAGGTTTGTCAATCTGTCCTGATCCAGATAATAAAACTGTGTTTTCTTCATAGGTGTATCCACTGTTTGGATGATGAAGCTTGATGAGCTGCGATTTGGCTTGGATTACAGTATTTCAGAAGGCTTTCTGAACTTGCCAGGCAGCCTTCCCCCTAGACTTTGGGGACAGTGGAGCTTAAATTTATGTCTGCAGTGTCACGCAAGGAGAAAGAGCAGAGTTGGCTGCTTTGCACAAGTAATGAAAATCAATGCTGTGTTGCTCTTGGGAGGAATGCTCAAAAGGAGAAAAGCCTGGCATATAGATCTTGGTTTAGAGACAGATTTTGCTTGGGAAAAGTGTGCCCAGGGGAAGATACAGGAATAAGGAGAAGAGGTGATGCTACAAGCCAGCTTCCTGACCTCCAGAGTGGGACTGAAGCTTTGTAACAAGGTAAAAAAAAAAAACAACCCAAAATATTTTCTTTCCTTTGTACCTCACTTAAGTATCCATCAGACAAGAAGTGAGATGAGTGATGGGTCCATGCATTGAGTAGTTTCTCCTACTGCCCCCAGTCTCTCTCCTGTTCCCCTGGACACTTCTTGTGTCCTGCGTCACCTATGCCTTGAGCACGCTTCAAGTGAAAATCATCAGCAAATCTTGACTGCCTTAGTTGTCCACCGATCTAAGACTTAATTTTTTAAGCATCTCTGCACAGACACACACACACACAGAGACGCACACACACACAGACACACACACAGACATGTATGAAATGTGTTGTTTCTGGAGGACCCTTGTGCCTTTATGCCTGAGGAGCTTGCTGCTCTGCTGTTGGCAGTGAGGATGACAAGTCCCTCACACTGTTTGCACTGCGCTCTTTGCAGCTCCAGAGCATGACAGTGATGTATTTTCCAAATGGACGAGATACAGAGAGAGCTGAAATGTATGGGCTTATCACATTTCTTTGTCCAAAGCCACAAGAGGAGAAAGGGAGAAAATAGAGCAAAATTACCTGTTTTCAATTTACTACCATTGGAGAACTGAAAAACATTCATTGTGGAAAAGAAAGTTGAAGCTTGATTTAGTTTTTAGCTTTTTTCCTGCTGCGAGTGTTTTTCCTCATAAACATGCATGGCTCCTCCTATGTTGGACCCTGGGCTCTGGAGTGCTGGAAGCATTCCTCGGAAGAGAAGACTGGCCAGGATGACAGAGGGGTGTCAGGCTTGGTCTGTTCCAGCAGTACAACTCCACGGGCACGAGGGACATGTGGCGTTCCTCTGCTGCACTTTGTGCACTCTGTGGTTCATCTGAAGGCTGTGTGGTGGTGAGGGTGGAAAGGGTTCATCAAACTCTTCCTCTGAGGCTGCTATGTGTGATGTTGCCATGAAGGCCATGCCAGTGTGTGCATGGCAACCTATATTGTCCCGACAATATTCCCTAATAAATTTGGCAATGATGAAAAATGCCACTGAGATGAAGATCTCCTCCTTTTCTTTAGATCGGAGATTTCCTGGCTGCCCTTCATCTTCATGTCTCAGCACTGAGCATGAAGGACCATCAAGTTTTTAACCTCTGTGACTATTCAGTTGTTGGTTTAGCTGCTGATTTTCCCAGTGAGAATGCCAGTGACATGGGTAGGTATGGGGATGGGAAGATACCACTGTCTAGGATGCAACAATGATTTCTCAGTAGTGAAGAGACTGTCTGTGACTGAGTAGCTGCTACATTTCTAAAGCAGATTTGAATCAGAGAGAGAATCAAAGTCTGGGTCTAGCCCAGTTCCTTGGAATAACCAAATTCAAGTATTTGTACGTTAAGCCTAAGTTTCTGTTTCAGAGTGGATATTTAGATTTTAATCTTGAGTTTGAGAGTGAAATTCCCCCATTTAAAGATGATGGTGAGAAAATGTGTGATACACGTTGAACAGCAGCCACACTGTTGAAGATGAAAGGGCGTAGAAGTGGCTGTGCAGAGCGAGACCATCTAGTTTGGTATCTCCCTTGATGATAGCTAAGAGAGAAAAGAGTATAAGAAAGAGTGCTCTAGGAGTCAGCCTTCCTCAGCAGATCCTTTCAGAATCCAGTGGTTAAATGTGCTAAGCGTCTCTTGGGAGTGTCTTTTATGTCCTTTTGTCCCCATGGATCAGATGCTCCTGTCATGCTCAGGTTACAGAGTTCATTACTCTGAGCAACCCAAACCATGCAGTGTCTGGCCCAGTACCGTGTTTGTATGGATTAGCCAAGGTCACCCAAATCAGAGGTTCTAAGCTGGACTGGCTGGGGGACATCACAGCACCTGGTGGGCTGATGGTCCTGCTCTAGTGACCAGGAGACTGGAGTTCATTCTCAGTCCTGTGTAATCCTGTCATTTAACCCCTCCACTTCTTCCCCTGGAAGGCATCTACTGGCACTTCATACAGAGCACCAGTGCTATCTGTGGGTGTGAATTCCTGTGTAACAAGTAGGATTCAGTGAGAAGAACAGACCTTGGAAAATCCTGTGCAGATCAGTCTTCAATTAGTCATGTAGAACTGTTGTCTCCTTGTTGGCTTGATGTTTAAAGGAGAGAGATACAACCCCTTGTATCTCACAGGAGCCTCTTCCAGGTCTCCAAAGAAGAATAGAGTGTAATTTGGCACTTATTATTTCATTGCATCAGCTTTTCTGGGTCTGGGAGTGCTCTTAGCACAAGCAAATAAATTACCCGTCTCATTTTGCTGCGTGCTCTGCAGCCAGCCATATGTTTGAGGCTGATAGAGATTCTTATCTCATGGGCTAAAATTACTGAATGGAGGATGACATTTCTTATCAAGGGCTTTGCTGAATCAGAGAGTGGCCCTGGCACCCAGCTCTGAGACACCGCTGCTCTTTGTCCAGCCTCCCAGCCCAGCAATAAATGGATTTGTGTCTGTAGGTCAGAGGCGCTTGTGTCAAGGTTTTGTTGTTGATCGAAGCTCTGAGGGTTGTGTGTGTGCCTGAGAGGACATGGGACTGAGGAGGGGAAGCAAGACTGTTCATGTGGCTAAAACAGGGCATCTTAGAGCTGTGCAAATGCATCTTCACTTGGAAGTCCTTGTAGGCACAGCTGCTGACTTCGGGCTTCACGTGCAGGGACCCTCTTCTCCCACTGCACAAAAGCTTTGCTTCCAGTTCCATGGTGTGAAAAGCCATCCCCTCCTACTTGCAGCAATAGCTTTTCTCCAGGCTTAGAGCTTGCATCTCTCCATCCTCCCACCTCTTCAAGGACAGGTTGTTTTCCTTCCTCTCTTTCCATTTCTGTCTTTGGAGGTTACCTGGTAGCCGCTAGTGAGTCAAGAGGATGTCTGGGGTGTTTATCAGGTAGGAGAGAGACAGAGAAGCTTCTCCTTACAGCTTCTTCCCACCAAGCACCTTCTTTTTGCTTTCTCTTTGCCTCTTAGTGCAGAGCTGACAGAATGGGATGTTCAGCTTCTGCAATGCATCTGAGCAAAGCTCTTGATGGAGAGTGGAGGGACTCTCCCGTGGACTTGGTGAACTGTCCTTTCCCCTAACTGAGCACTGTCCACAAAGGCAAGCTTGTTCCTTGCTTCCCTCCTAGGCAGGAAGCAAGACCAGCCACCCAGCCAAGCACGATCAAACTTTCCATAAGAGGCTCCTAGGAACAGCATCTCTGAATTAAAATGTTTTTTCCTTGCAGGAGGGTGTCTTCCATGGGACAATGCTCTTGCAGTGTTCTGCTAAAGGCAGGGTTATCTTCTCAGATCAAAGGAAATCTGGTAAAACACCATCTTTGACGGAGAGAGACTTAATGTGCACCATCGATTCCTTCTGCTAAGTGGTCTCAGATGAGTTTTTCAGTTTATCTGTGACCACAGCAAGGTACTTCACTTCCCCTTTAATTACAAGGATCTTCAAGCTGACCTGTGGCAGCCATGTAATGCAGAGCAGGAGGTCAAGTCTCAGGTGTCCAGCAGAAGCCATTCTTTACGTCGGTGTAAGAGTGGTAACTATGCCCAGTACGGTGAGGACGTTGTGGCTGAAGGTCCCACTATGTGCACCCTTCCTGGCTCAATCCTGGCATGCTCTGGGAAGCATGGGACACACCTTTGAGTGGTGCTGCCCACAGAAGACCACTTTATTTCAGAGCCAAACCACGAGCTCTGCTTTCTGCAGAGCCCCATGAGATGCTCGGAGATAACAGCCCTCTGTGGCGTGGCAGTGGGCCAAGGCTGTGCTCTGAGTGACTCCTTGGGGAGGCTCCTCTGCCATCTGCAGCAGCCATCATCTTCATCAGCCTGCAGGAAATGCTGGGGCTGATGGGTGCAGCATCCCCAGGGTGCCCTGTCTCCAAGGTAGGGTGGCAGGGGTCAGAGAGCAGGACAGTGCCACCCTTCTTGTCGATGGCACCTCTGGGGATGTGCAGCCATCTTCCTCTTGAAACAGCATCCACAGCCTGATTTTCAGGTTTTCCTGTGCCCTTCCTCCTGCGTTCTGATGGTGCAGCCCAGCACCCATCACAGCATGCAGCATGGGGGTCCCAGGCACCTGCAGTTGCTGTCACATGTGGGCTGGGTCCTCCTTCCTTCAGACATTTTCTCTTCACCATTTCCCCCCTGAATCATGCTGAGTCACCCTGACCTTATCAGTGACCTCAATGGAGCAACCTCAGGCCTGCCCATCAGCCTCTGGCCCTGCACCAGCAGTTGAGCAACCAGTGCCCTGAGGTCATGCTGGGATGGAGGTCTCCAGGGCAGTGGATGACCAGCTGGCCCTTGGGCTTCACTCCCCCGCAGTGTCCACATGCCATCGCACCACAGTCATGCTTTCCCCCATCACCTGGCTCCTGCTGAGGTGGCTGTTTATCGCCTGTTTGCCTTGGAGGCAGTGCTCTCCTGTCCTGTGGGGATGGGTGGCTGCCTGGGCAGGGGATTGGGGAGGTTATGGGGAAGTGCTGTGTTTAGAGCTAGTGCCCATCTGAGGTGACCAGATGTCAGCCTGGCCCGTCCCACTGGGTGCCTGCTCTTACGCAATTGCAGGATCATGTTTGATTTGTTAAAAGAAAGAGGAGAGGGGTTTCCCTCCACCTGCCAACTGCACGCTCTGTCTGTCCATTGTCTCAGGCGTTGTGTTTGTCTGTGACTCTGAGTTGCTGCAGATAACCTCGGCGAGCTGGGCTCCGGCAGCGTACCCTCAGTGCGCGCCTCGCGTGCCCGCCGAGGGCACCCCAGATACCTGTGCTGTGCACCCTGTGTGTGCACAGCATGCACCCTACACACTCTTACTAAGTGTCCTGCACACCCACAACGTGCAGCCCGTGCTCCCAGGGCATCGTTGCATGTACCCCACACGCCCAGCGTACCCAATTCCATGCATGCTGCAAGATTGTCAAGATTATGTCCTGAGTGGCAGTGCTTGAGGTGACAAGGAGAGCTCACATCTTTGCTTTCAGTTCCCAGACTGAGTTTGCAGTTGGAAAAAAAAAAGCGAAACCTCTCATTTTATTTGTCAGCTGAGGTAAACTTTTTTCTAGAAGCTACTAAGGCACAGTCAACCCGGAACCCGCAGCGCTCTTGCTAGAAACCATTATCTATCTAGGTTAGGCTGACACACTCATAATAGGAATGTTGAAGTGGCTCTAACACATGGCTGGAACGTTGTCAGTGCCCGGTTTTGGTCCTGCTTGGATGCAGCCATCGGTGACATAGTGGCAGAGGCCTCTGGAGCAGCCACAGCCCCCTTGTTGGGGCTGCAGTTGATGGTGACTGGCAGATGTCCCACATGTAGCTGTGGGAGTACAGGAATGGAGACTGAACAGGCTGAGCTACCAAATATTCCCAAATACTCGTATCCGTGAATCTGTTCACCATAGGTGCTGCAGCCAGGTATGAGTTGTGGAGTGTAGAAGAGCCCCCAAAACTTCTGCTCTGTGCTCAGGGCTTCCCAGTGCCAGCATAGGCTTGTGCAAGCAGAGCAGGACAAGACAGCAGAAATGCATTACACATGGGGGAAAAGCAGACTGGCTTGGTGCCTACCATTTTGAGCAAGCCAGAATACATCTTCTAGAAGGGGAATCTTCAGTAAAAGTGCCTGGAAACCTCTCCCTTCTGGCTTTGGTGTCTTGAAAACCAGAGCCTGTTTTCAGAGGTGCTGTGGGCAAGCCCTGTGTCCCGCACCCTGTGCTTGCTCAAGCAAAACCTCAGTGCCAGCTTTTCTCCATTCAGTTTCTGTCCTCATGTCTTGTACTTGATTATCTTCCCATCTGATTTGTTACTGTAACAAGCAGCTCATTTAGGTAATTTCCATCTAGCTTTAACTGGGATTCTCCATGCCTTTTTATTTCAGTGAAAAAAAGGGGGTTCCTCTTGATTGCTTTGAGTATGGGAGCATGCAGCCAGGTGCCCTTGACTTCAGCAGTATTTAAGAGCATGTGTAAGTGCTTTCCTGATCTGAACCAAAACTGCAGTAAATCTTGACAACTCCCAGCAGGAGTCTTTCATCTGCATGAAGCTCTGTAAGTGAAGGAAGTGTTGGCAATTCTTGGAGCCAACAGAAAGAATGTGTAAATCCTGGCAAGGAGGTGAGTTACTGTGGAGTTCAAAGCATGACACGCTCCTTTATGTACTCTATCTCAGTTGTCAGGAGGGAGTTAGCCCTTAAAATGTGGTGCTGGGATGGGGACTGAGTTATTTTGTGCTTTCTTTTGTGCTTTGTGCTTTGGACTTTGCCAAGCATTCAGGAGGATGGGTGCTGCCCCAGCCCGCAAACTCCAACTGGCTGAGCATCGTGGGAGGAAGGATGAAGCTGCTCTGGCGTCCTTTATTTACTTTGGTGCTGCAGGAGTAACTTTACAAAGCAGTTGGTCCATAGCTCAGGAAATACTTTCCTGCTGACCACATCCCTAGCTAGCAACTGCCCTCCCACTCTGGGAGTGAAGGCAGGAAGAGCAAACTTCTAGCTGAAAGTCCTCCATTTTCAAAATTAGTCTGATTTTTATTTTAATTTTTTTGAGTGCTCAGTTGCTGGGTTATTCTTTGAGGTATCTTTCGCTGGACTTTGCAGAATGTTTCATGTCTTTGGAATACTTTCAAGAAGGAAGTGTTTTAGTGATGCTGTGCAGCTCCAGAGGGCTGCAGAGGATGCAGGCAGGTGGTAATGCCAGAAGGAAGGGATTAGAGGTCAAAATAAATGCAATTTATGCAAAGACTTCATGAAGAAATTCAGCCTGGTGAGGGCATGGAGCAGCAAAACACCTTCCCAAGGAGAGACAGAGCATCACTGCTTTGCTCATGTGACACAGGGAAGGATCCAGCTCTCTTCCCCAGGGGATGGGCTGGTGCATCTTTTCCATCTCTAATGTCTCTGCTTCCTCATATCTGATGTAAATAATTTATAAGGCTCGAAACGTGATCATGGGGCCGTCTGTGCAGGAGGAAGATTAAAGCCTGGGGCCAGCAGTGTGCAGGAGACCTGGTACCTAATGCAGTGCCTGTTCTCCATGGGCAGTATGCCAGGTGAACAAGTGCTGGATTAGTGCCTGAACCCTACTAGAGTCACCCCACACAGTCATTTTGTTCTTTCCATCCCTTTTTCCATGTCTCTTTCACTTCCCTCCCTGCCCCCCATTTTCCCTTTTCTGGTATTTTTTTTCATTCCTCCTCCCCTTTTTTTTTTCTCTTGTGTTTTTTCCCCTCTTCTCCACTCTTTGCCACTAGTCTGTATATGAAAAGTCAGCATCTCTTTTTGCCAGGCAGTAGTTTTTGGCTATAACTGAGCTGTGGGTATTCTGGTCACATAAGAACTAAACAAAGGGGTTGTCACTTCTGTACTAGTATGGCTTGAACCTGGGGAAGAAAAATCACCTGTTGATGCAGAATGGAAATCTGTGAAAAGCTGCACTGGCACTGGGCTGAGAGATAACTTGAAGTGCCCAAGTTCACGACCCTTGAATTCAGCCTATCTAAGTAGCCAGTGAATGCCAAACCCATGAGGCAGGGTCTGGGGTGAATAACTGCAGACCAACCGCAGCACAGTTTCACTGGCAGGTCTCAGAACAGCTGCGCAGGTGTTTCAAACTCTCTGGAAAGCAACATAATGTAGAGACAAATCTTGCTGGTTTTGTTGCTCCCTCACTTGGCAGACTTGCTGCTCACCTGGAGCTCCAGAGATTGAGGGAAGAAGAATCAGAGTCCTTTAGCCATTTTGAAGCGGCAGCCAGAGGTGTTGATCAAGCAGATAATTAAATAGAGCCCAAGCTCCAGGGTGGGCTCACTTCCGGGAGAGCTGCCTTTATCTACTCTGGTGTCCCGGTGGAGCACCTCTCCTGTGAGGTAAAACAGAGACAGTTTGGGTTGTTCAGCGTGGAGAGGAGAGGGTTCTAAGGAGACCTTAGAGCACCTTCCAGTACCTAAAGGGAGCTGCAAGAAAGCTGGAGAGGGACTTTTTACAGGGGCGTGGAGTGATAGGACAAGGGGGAATGGCTTCAGACTGAAAGATGGCAGGTTTAGGTTGGACATGAGGAAGAAACTTTTTACTGAGGGCGGTAAGGCACTGGTACAGGTTGCCTGGAGAAGTTATTGATGCCCCATGCCTGAAAGTGTTCAAGGCCAGGCTGAGTGGGGCTTTGAGCAGCCTGGTCTGGTGGAACGTGTCCCTGCCCATGGCAGGGGGGATTGGAACTAGATGATCTTTGAAAGTCTCCTCCTACCTAAACTGTTCTGTGATTCTTGAAATCCTGCAAGTTGTGATCTCCTGTTTCAGTTGATCCATTTGCATTAATTGAGATGAAAGAAACGTGACATTTTGAGTCCATTCAGCAGCAGAGACAATCTTGTGCCAAGAAACCGCTGGCAAGTGCTGCAAGTCAGAGGTGACAGGTTCAGCAGAAAGGTGGAGGAATGGCTGAACCTAGAGCCTGAGTATAGCATCTCTTCACCTGCACAGGTGAGTTGGATCAAAGCACCATAAACGGCCCTGGACAAACATCAGTGAACCTACAGAAATATTCTCTCAGAATATCACTCCTCTCTGATTCTCTAGGGAAACAGATCAGCCTACCAAATGGGACAGGAGTCAACAATAATTACATTTAAAAGTGGCATTTTCTGACTTAATCTCTCCATGGCTTTGTCGTGGCATCTCTTGCTCTGTGGAGAGCGCGTTTAAATGGGTAATTGCTTATCCCTCTGCCTGGGTGGCTGGTCTTGTCAGTCTTCCTCATGTCACTCATGGAAGTAAATTGTAAATATATATATTTTTAAACTTAGGCCTTTCATTACATTATATTCAGTGGCATGGTCTCCTTTTTGTAACATCTCAAATTTATCCTTCAAACAACACACATAATTTTCGTGCATCATTTCAAAATACTGCAATAATGTTATTGATGATGCAAGTATTGTAGCTATTTATAAGAACAGGATGCTCTCAGTTTCCTGGGACTGTACAGTTTTTTCATTTTTTGGCTTCTCTTTGGGAATTGTGTAAACCACTCTTTATTTTCAGCAAAGCATCTGTTTTAGCTTCGCGATTACTTTGTCTTTTAGACTGAAAGGGGCCTCAGAGCATTTTAACCTCCTGCTTCCCCTGCCTTGTAATCCCCCCAGGGTTTGCCAGGCTCCTTCCCAACATGAATGGGGGGCCGGAGGGGGAGCAGGGAAAGGGGGGATTCACTTCCGATGAAGTCAGTCGGGCTCCGTCCTGCGGGGGGGAGCTGGGAAGGACCCCTCATCCCTCACTCAGGACGCTGCCAGCGCCGGATTAGGCAGCGCAGCCCTGGGCTCAGAAGCCGGTGGTGACTTCACTCCCCCGCTGCTGACCTCCTCATGGGAAGCTTTTCCCAACAGGAAGATGCATGAAGTTGTTAAATATTTCCCAATGTCTGGCTGAAGTTTCCCTTTTCCTAGTTTATTCTCACTTTGCTTATGATTTAGGTGATTATTTTAAAAAAGGAAACAAGAAAATCACTTTTTTTGACAGTTTATATATTTTTTTCCGTTTGAAACATCTTATTCTTCCTTTAAGTAGATAAAAGTCCTTTGGTCTGTCACAGGTGAAGTGGATATTGGCTTTAGAGAGCATCTCCATCTCCACAAATTGCTTTATCCCAGCGTAAAGGGATGTTTTAGAAAAAATTAAAGAAGCAAACTTGAAAAGGAAGAAGGATGCATCAGGTGTGTCCGTTCTTTTTTCTCCATGGTTATAACTTGGTGCCGCTTTCTTTTCGTGTTCCCATTGGTGGTTTGTGGAGTTCCGGCCCTGAGCACCCAGCAGCAGCAGAGACCTGCAGTGCTGGGCAGTCCTCCTGTGTCTGCCCACGTCCTGGACTGCAGCAGCCCTGCAGCTGAGTTCCTGTGAGGAACAAAGTGCAGAAGAGTAGGTCATCCCTCCTTCTCCTGTGGAGTTCTGTGGGAGATAAAACACCTCACCCAAGCCCAAGGAGGGTTACAGCATGGTAAAGCTGGAGCTTGAAGTCCTGCTGGAGTTCCAGCACCTCAGCCTTGGGCTAGGTCTTCTCCTGGAGTTGCTGAAGTTCAGTAGGGAACTTGGGCTGCCTTGGACCACGCTTGGCTCTTGAAGCATCTGTAGGTTTCACCGAGCTTCTGCTCCTGAGGGTGGTAAAGGAATTTATGTCCCCTAGAAAACACGACAGGTGGAAGAAAATTGAGAAAATTGGTACCATGAGAGCAAGGAGGAAGGGAAACATGGAGGAGGAAGGAGACTGCTCCTCCTTCCTGTGTCTCTTCCTTCCCCTCTCCATCCTTCCGCTTCCTGCTTGGCACTCTGCCTCTGGGACTCAACCTCCCCTTACGGGGTGCCACCACCCCTCCTGGTTAGGAAGCCAGTTGTGCAGCTGGGAGATGCTGATTTTTGGAAGCCCCGTTAAATGTTTTTATTTGCTTGTCTTGGAGATTAAGCGTGGGAACAGTTGCAGCCTGAGCTGACAGTAGCTGACAGTTGCATCTGACATATATTTCAATTTTTGTTATCTTTGTGCAGCTGTTTTCACAACACTCATATGAAAGGTCCACTTATCTCACTCCTGCCATGGTAGAAAAGGCTAAAGAAAACATTCCTGTTTGTTTGTATTGAAACTGGTATGGTTTGTGGCTTTTATGTTTTCTTGCAGGGTTTGTTTTTTTTTTTTAATCATCTTGAACTCTTGAGCAGGAGGTAACAAAACACTCAAGGGCAGAGTCTTATCTCTTCTACATCACTGCAAAGGTAGGACTGTCACTAACCGTGGGATTGCATCGTCTTATTTCAGAGGCATGCCCTCTGTTTTAAATAGATAGATGAATCCCTCTGCAAATGCTGGGCACATTAATTTTCCACTCTCTTTTCTTGCTCACTAAGGTATATTGCATTATAGTTATTAGGAGTCATGCAGATCTCCTGTAATGCAGCAGTTGCATCATTATTAAAGACCTTTTGTTTTTATTCTTCATAGAAACAGCTATATCAGAGGGATAGATGTAGAGGGGTTTTTTGGCATCCTGGGACAGTGCTTTGATCCACGCAAACGCGGCTTTGCATGGATGGACCAGGGGTTGCACACATCTAGCTGCCCTGCATGTAGCCAGCCACACTGTGAAGTTCCAGAGGAAGTCTGGAAGTCTGGGAGATGGCAGCCTGCGTGGTGCCTGCAAGACTGGCCAGATTTGGTGCTGGAGCTTCCCTGGGACATACGGGATTTGGGACACAAACTGTGGCTCCTCATGTCCTTTCCTTCTGTTGGCTGGTGTGGTCTCCTGCTGTTCAGGAGATGTCCTCCAGCACAGCAGTGTAGTGGGCTCCTTTTGAGCTATATTTCCTAGTAAGGCCTTGCGCTGTGCTGTGAGTCCCTTGTTCCCACTCTGTTGGATGTAATTCCTTTGAATTTCCTTGTATGGTTCTGTTTTAGAAGCTTCTAAGGTGTCCAGTACCCCATTGGCCCCCTGTACCTTTGTTCCTCCCCGCACCTCTCCTATTGGTTTGTCCATATTATGCCTCGGACCCCGGTCACCCTGCCTATAAAGTCCCGTGCCTCCATTGTGTGGCCCCCTTTTTGGCCTCTGGAGTTCCTTACCCCCTCAATAAAGCCTTGGAACACCATGCCGAGGGCCCTCTCGCTCCTTTACCTCCTCGGCCCCCTCCAGCCGCGATCCGGCCTCTGACCGCCTCTCCGGGACAGGCACAGAGTGTCCGGTGCCCGAGTTCTGTGCCTGCCAAGCCGGGGCAGAGAACAGGCACCACGACACAGCAGTGGTATTTGTCCAGCCTGGAAAGGTAGTCAGGGGCTTGTTTGCTTTTGTTGTTTTGACTGAGAGGTGGCAGACTGGGGGAAGGAAGAGCTTGATTTCTTGTTTGTGTGCTCTCAGGTGCTGGGCTGAGACTGTACTTGTCTGGTGGGGAGGCAGAGGGGTTTATGATGTCATTACAAGTCTTTGTATCTCTGGTCATTAGCTAGATGCAAATCATAAGATTTTTAAATTGCCTAAAGTTGGCACAGAATGAGTGAGTCAGACACTTGCCCCTTTGCAATGGTCTTCCTGTCTGCAGATCGGTGGCGGGCACTGAGTGTTTCACTTGCTGCTCTGCTCCAGCAGCTCCAGGTCAACTGGAAACCCTTTCCAAAGGCTGCATTCCTTTGATCAGTGACTAGTGAACTCAGGTATTTAAGGTAAATGTTACAGCTTTCTGGGAACTGTCACCTGAGTTGCCACATAAATGGCGTGAAATTATTGTCCCGGAGCCAGTTCGGCTGACACAGGAATGTTTTCCACTTGTGTGGAGATACAAGAGAGGACCTCTCAGTGCTCCTGGATGTGGAGAAATTCAGCCTCTCAGCCTTTCTGAGAAGAGGTTTGCCTGCCTGCTTTGTAAACTGTGAAAACAAAACAAGAATTACCCGAGATCGTGTAGGATCCTGCCGTGCCCGAGATCAGAATCGTCATCTTCCGTGTCCCAGTTTTCACTCCATCTATTAATACACCACGTTATTTTTAGCCCTCTAAATAGCCACGTTGTTTGTAATTAGCTTCACTAATAACTGCTCTTCCATACGCTGCAGGACCCACCAGCGGAGCAGCACGCTTGTCCGAGCCAAGCTAAATACAAGGGCGGCTAATAAAAGGCATCCGCATTTCCAGTTGGTTGCTGCTGAGCAGACACGTGTCCTTGTAGCTCTTGTGATCAGTCAGCTGCCTAAATACAGCTCCTGTTCTTGGGTTAAGGATGAGGTGTTACTACTCAGGGTTTCCGGGGCGTTCCCTCGCTGACCTTTCAAGAAAGTGAAGAAGCACGGTCTCTCCCTCTCTCCAGCGTGTGCTGAGTCAAGGCTGCTGCTTTCGAAGAGAGATAGCATCTCGCAGTACCTAGAGCTGGAAATTTAATTAATGGCTGCAAACGTCTTAGATGACAGCTATATTTACACCCCAAGAGAATTAGTAGTTACTGTAGGGATTGGGAGGTGCACTTGGAGCAGCTGCATGGAGCTGAGTGACCAAACCAGATGCAGATCCAGCAGATGACTGCAGAGGAGGTGGTGCTGAGCTGCAGTTCTCTTGAATTCCACCAGTGACTGCAATTTTGCTCCGTTAAAAACACAACTGCTTCACCAGTACCAGCACAAAGGTGCTACCTAAATAACAGACACATTAGTAGTTAGGAGGAACAGACTGTTTTCACACATTTTCTTTTAAGAATCCAATCTCCATACTTCCAAGCCCAAAATAAGGAACCCAAAAATGTTCTCTAGCATGCAGAAAACAAGTAGCTGGATGACTTCAGTGCTGCATCACCTCACTGCGTGCTTGCTGTGTGACTTTTGCACCAGCTTTGTGTACAAAAGCAGTTGTAGGGGCAGCCAAATGCGCACATCAGAGGGTTATTAACTCGAGAGCTGTGACCTCTTGTGAGAGCACTGCTCATTGCCTCCAGATCTGCAAGATCTGTGTGAACGTCACCATGTTTTGCATGTGAGGTTTTTTTCGCTGTCTCCCTTTGATATAAATATATCGAGATAGTTATCTTTAACTGTGCACACACGCATACAAGCCAAGCTGGTTCACTGAACACTGGCACAAGCCATGTATGCTTAAACCAGCGGTCTTTATTCAGGCAAAGCCCCTGTTGATTTTTCCTTGCTTCTGTAAATTCCAGAGCCTTGGTCCTAAGCTGACAGTGCGCATTTGTTTGCCTTTGTATCGTAATACAGATGGGCGATCCTTGTAACACAGCTACGTTTATTTGCCGATAGGAATGTGCAGAATTGTGATAGGTTGCTGCATAGGTTATTATTGATTTTGTTCTTTTTATTTCTGCAAAACTGGCTAGGTTAAATGCTATATTAGACCAACTAGACCTCTTTTTTTTTTTTTTTTTTTTTTTTTTTTTTTTCCCCCATCAGAAATGGAGCTGGAAAAATGGTCTTTTCATTTGCAGGAATCTTCTAATTTGTGCCTAGTATTGTATCACGTGTGCTGCAAAGCACTGACAGGGCTAGATTACATCTGCGGCCAGTTCAGTTCCTACTCAGTACTTTATTTGCACCTTCGCAATAAGATATGACAGTTTTTCCCCCTCTTCCCTGTATGCTAATTTCGTATGAAATGCATGTTTAGACATTTTAAAGGCAATTTTAATCATAGAGCATAACTGAAACAAAAAATACCAAACCAAGCCCCAAACCCAAAATTAAAGACTCTAGTAGGAAGGTCTCAGAGGGGAATCTAGAAAAGCAGGGGGATTTCATAGAGGACAAGTTGCCCTTCCAGGAGTAGTGACTGGGTCCAGTTCTCATGTTCTTCAGATAAATTCACATGGGAAGAGGGGGACAGGAAGACCTGGGATGGAAAAGCCTGGAGCAGCAGGTTGCTTGTTCAGCCCAGTACAGGTGTATCAGGGAGGAGATGACCTACTGAGGCAGAAGGATGCTGGTGCTTCAGTAGCAAATGGATCTCACCTGTCATGATGGTAATTAGGCTGAACATAAAAAGAAGGTTTCTAATATTTAGGGAAGCTTTTTAATAAGAGTGTTGGGATTAAGGTATTTGGTTTGTTTTTGGGTAGGATCATGTGTTTGCCTGAGGTGGATGCATATGGAGTTCATGCTCCATGGAGACCCTTCTCAATCCTTTTAAAAAAAAAAAAAAAGGAAGAAAAATGTATGTAATGAAATAAGTTTGAGGTTTCAGGACAGAATAAGTTGGTCTGGTTTTATTTCTAAATGGCTGTCCCCATACAGAGCCTGTGCTCCAATGAAGGAATCATTTTTATTCCAAGGTTGATACAGTTAAGTGCTGAGAATGACTGTATGAGGGTGTGGTTACATGGCCCCTTTCATCCAGTGTGAATGTGCCCATTCCAGAGGGGCTGGTCTCTGCCTTTGCTCTCTCAAAATGATTTCCATCCCATCCCTGCTGGTGGTGCCTGGGTGCGCCTGGTCCTGCCGCACTGCAACACTGACTTGAACAAAATTTAACCCAGCAGAAAAACACAGTCAAGCTTGTTCTTGATTGTGTCAGTTCCTGCACTTGTCTGACAAAAGCCTTTGTCCCCAGGGCAGGTAGGGAAAACAGAGGTCACCCTGAGCAGTGCTGGAGATGCAGTATGAAACTGGCCCAGCAGTGGGTCCCCAGCATGAGAGGAGCATGGACCTGTTTTAGCAGGTCCAGAGGAGGCCACGGAGATGATCAGAGGGCTGAAGCATCTCACCTGTGAGGAAAGGCTGAGAGAGCTGGGGTTGTTCAGCCTGGAGAAGAGAAGGCCCTGAGGAGACCTTAGAACACCTAAAGGGGCTACAAGAGGTCTGAAGAGGGACTCTTGACAAGGACATGGAGTGATAGGACAAAGGCGAATGATTTTAAACCGAAAGAGGCTAGGTTTAGTTTGGACATGAGGAAGAAATTTTTTATGATGAGGGTGGTGAGATGCTGGGACCGTTTGCCCACAGAAGTTGTAGATGCCCCATGCCTGGAAGCATTCAAGACTAGCCTGGATGGGGCTTTGAGCAACCTGGTCTACTGTGCCAGGAAACTGTCCTTGCCCATGGCAGTTGACTGGATGGGGAGGATCTTTAAACGTCAACTTTGAACCCAAACCATTCTGTGATTCTATGAAGTGCCAGCCATGACAAGAGGTCTTATTTTCCAGTGCCTTCCAGGTAGGGGGAGACAGAGGTAGCCATCTCAGGCTTCACTCTTGGGTGTGGAGGTCTTGGGGTTTGGTGGGTCTGTGTTGGTCCCCACAGCCATGCCCTTGTGCCTCTCCCCACTTGCAGGCAAGGTGACAGAAGCATTGTGCTCACCCTGGAATCCCCTTGCCCACAAAGCCTCACAGCTGCAAGAACAGCAAATGGGCTCCTCTGTGCTGGCAGGAGCCTGCATGGCAGCCTGTGTGAAACAGTTTGGTGGCTCTGAGATATTGTGACAGGGTGATTCATACATGGGGTTTTCGCTCGCTTTCTGGCTTGTGAAGCTGGGGAGGTGTTTGGAGTTTTCTCCCCTCACAGCCCCTGCTCCCCAGCTCCCCTCTGAAATCTCTGTGAGATACCCGTGCAATGACTCAGCCCTCTTGGGGAGACCCTTGGGGTATTTCCTCCACCTCCCCAGCAGCGATTTCTCTGTGGGAAAGTTCTCTCAGCTCCTGTGGCTCACCAGAGTCCACCAAGGCACAGGCAGGCAGCAAACACAAAGGTTGCACATGGCTGGGTGTAAATGAGCCTGTGCAGTCATTCAGGGTTGCTTTCATCAAACAGACTTGAAAGAAGATGTCTTTATCTTTTTCTGTCATTATTTTCACCACTAAATTATTTGCAACTTAGTTGTTGTGCTTTAGTCAAAATGGGGGGAGGTGAGGAAGCATCCCCCATTTTCAGGATTATTTTGGACCCAATGTGTGGCTGGGTTGGGGTTTCACAGCTCTTTGGGATGTTAGAGACACTGACCCCAAGCAGCTCTTCCTGAGCACTGTGTCCTTCCTTGGACAAACACTCACTGCCAGGCAGGGAAGTGATGAGCACAAAGCCCCAGACTGACACATCTGTACGTTTGAGTGCCAGTCCCAAAAGCTGTATCAGGTACAGCCTCTGCCATAGGTGTTGGCTGAAGCATCCACAAGCAGGAAGGGTCATATTATGGTTGATTTAGTGGCACTTCACTCATACTCCATAAGGACCCTAACATTTGTATTGCAGCTCCTGGTGTGCATGTTTCATCCAATGGCCCCCAAACCACCTGTCCCTCTGCCACTTTGGTGCTGTCTTGCTGACCAGATACCATCCCCTACATTTTATTTCTTTGATAATGCTTTCTGATAGGTTTTTTCTTTTTTCTTGTTTTCTTCACAGATTTGTCTGGAAAGTGTGACTGACAGGAGCAGCTTACTCACCATTAGATAAGTATTGCAGATGACTCATGCTGGAGTATGATAGCTGTGCTGCTGAGATGGATATCCTGTTTTATAACAGCTGTAGTGTGATGCCAAGAGCCAGGAACCTTAATTTCACCATCCATGGTTTTCCATGAACGTGCTTTGGGTCTCTGGCACCTTTTCTCTTTGGTTTGTCCGTCTGAAGGGTTCACAGGGGAAGTTTTGCTTCCCTCAGGGTATGGGGCAGCTCATGTCACCTTGAAATGAAAGCTAGTGTTGAAAGGCTGCAGCTTTATAGCTGTTCTCCAGGACATGCAATATTTGTCTTTTTAATAGATGCCATTAGTGGCTTTCGTCGATTCTTTAAGGTTTTTTTGGTTTTTTTCAGAGCCATTATATCCCTTCTTCAGCAGAACGAACCAGAAGGTGCAGAAAAAGGTAAGGCAACTGCTGTTGCAGCATGTTACTTTTGAGTCATTAAGGACAAAATACTGGCTGCAGTAAAGTGCAAAACAAAAAAAAAGTTGACTCAGTGGCAAGTGAGAGTTGTACCCAATGTGCTCAGCTCTGTGAGGGGCCCTGGAATTACTACATTCAGGGACAAATTTGCAGGGTACCTGAGAGCATGTGTCTGAACCTTCCCCTGCTTCCAAAACCACTGGCCTCAAGGCTGTGTGAGCAATAGGTGATGAGATTTAAGAAGTGATGAGCAAGAGAAAGGAACCTGCCCTTGGGGGAGATGCAAAAGGAGCTGAGCTGTGAAGGTGGGGGTACGTACAGGATGGCAGGAGCTGCTGGGGAGGTGTTAACCCACATGGGGTGGCAGGGGACTGAGGTGGCTTTATCTTGGACGAGTGCAAAGGGCCATACAGCAATGAGGGAAATTTGGAGTTAAAAGAAGAGATTTTGCAAGGGAGCGTTGCAGCGAGGGCCATGGCAGCGATGGCAGCGTGTGTGGCTCTGCCTGATGTGCCTGTGTGTGGGTGGTGTCACTGGGGATGTCACTGGGGATGGCTGGGGCCTGTACCACGCTCTTGGGCATCACGTGTGGTTCACGCCATGGCTTAAACTGACGAGGAGTTTGGTTTCCATGAAGGTGCTAGGTCATGGCTGAGCAGCTGTGGCTTGAACAGTGTGTCCCCTCCACCAGCAGCAGCCTGGGGCAGGACCTTCCAGTGGGGCAGTGGAGGCATGTCAGGTGCTGCACCTGAGTTCTCAGCAAACATGAACCGGAGCCCAGGAAGAAAAATCTGGCTTGAGGATCTGTGCTGTGTCCCAATGCCATGATTTGGGTCTCTGCATTTACTGTGAGGATGGTGTGACACTAGAGCAGGTTTCCCAGAGAAATTGTGGATGCCCCATCCCTGGAAGTGTTCAAGGTTAGGCTGGACAGAGCTCTAAGCAACCTGATCTAGTTAGAGCTGTCCCGTGGCAGTGGGGGGTTGGACTAGATGATCCTTGAAGGTCCCTTAAAACCCAGACCATTCTGTGATTTTGATACTTTGCTACATTCATTGGAGCTTCTGTTCTTCAGGCTGTTACAGCACTTTGGAGTATGGAACTGTGTCCTGCTCATGTGTAAAATAAAACCCACGTGTTGCATCTGGCTCCAGCAGAAACCCCTGCACGATGGCTTGTAACATAGTCTCAGGTCCCTGCCTCATAGAGTAGAAAATGCCTTTAAGGCCTTCTCCCTTTAGGCTCTGCGCCAGATATTCACATGCTATGAAACGATCTCAGGACTGAATTTTTCTGAGTGATAATCTGGTGTTGCTCTTGGTAGAAAGGATGGGAGTTTGGCTTTTGGGGATTGTGTAGCATCAGCCAGTGACTGCAAGGGTCGGGGCATCAGGAATTTTACCAGCGTGTTCTTCCACTTTGGGCATATCCTCCTGCACTGACATGCCTAAAAAAACCCCAAAACTCTGACAAATGCTCTTAACCATCACTCGGTGGAAATATTTTTGGGGTAGAGAAATGAGAACACTAGGCCCTGCCCCACTCACCTTGCATCACTGGGGTCAGAATGGCAGCTCAGAGGCAGGATCTGTGCTTCCCCGTGGTGGTCTCAGCTATACATATTCAAATCGAGCACCCAGGCATGTCACCTCGCTGCAGCCCGGGGCTGAGAGAGGCACAGGGGCTTTCCAGCCCTGCAGGCCATTATTAGTAAGAGGGTTTGCGCCTGGTGTGTCTTTTGGTTCAAGCTGTGAACTGCCACTGGGCTCTAAAAACTGCTGCTGAGCCTTGGTAATAGTGTTGCAAAAAGTTTCCGAGAAGCATAATAACTTCCCTAAACACATGTATATATATATTTAATGTCTAAAGTGGGCATGCGTTCATGCTGAAAGTCTGCTGACCCCAGTAGAGGAGATTTGTACTCTTGCCATCATTTGGGAAGCTCAGGCAGGTAGTGGACAAGGATAAGGAAGTGGTTGTTGAGGTTTTGCTTCTCTCTGTCAGTTTGGGATGGTGGATTTGGGGGCATGTTTGTGGATTTAGTGAGTAGGTAGAACAATTTAGAGCAATGTAAGTGGCCTGTATGGTAACTTTAAAGATTGTGCCAGCTGAGCAGCTAGATCAGGGATTACAGATCCCAGGGCACCTGAAGTCCAAATAGGTTTTTAAATCACACAGGTCATTTTAAAAGAGATAATTAAGTTTCTGAGTTCCTCAGTAGTGCCTACAAATGTTCGTGCAAACGGCTCATGAAGCACTTGCAGTCTATAACTTCTGCTGGAGGAAAATGTGCTATTAGGTGGAAATTAGCTGCCCATGTGGCATTTTCTGCCTTGGAGTCTCAGGGAGTTTTACTGAGATGTGTTAATACAGCTGTGCTGAAGGTACTACTCATCTGCACGCTCTGATAACCATCCTCATGTGAAATGGATCCCTGTGGAGCTGTTTGAGATGTTGCTGCTCCTAGTTCCCAACCTGCCCGATTGCCAAAAGCTGCTACCCACAGAGGCAGGGATAAGGATGGGCTACATGTGCATCTGCACCTTATCCCTTGCTCTGTATGAGCACAAGCCCATCTTTGCTGACTGGGAGAACTGGAGCACCAGGTGGGAAGCTGAAATGTGGCGTATCTATTCTGACTCCCCTCACTGGAGGGGTGGAGGATTGAAGGCGGGAAGCGCACTGAGGTCGAGGCAGTGACATGTCAGGTGCTGAAGTTGGGCTTTGAGAGCAGTTTTGCCCTCTGGAAGTGTCTGCTTTTTCACACTTGGCAAGGTGGGAGCCATCTCATGGCACCCTCCCCATGTAGGTCAGCAGTGCAGCTTTTGGTTTATGCTGCAGCCAGGGGAGATCTAGTCAGCGTTGTCTGTAGGGTTTAAGGTGTGATGGATCTGATGAATGGGATGAACTGCACCTTCGTCTTCCTTGGCTGTGTGGCAGATTCTTCATCGCCTGCAAAAACACCCCGTGCCGACTTGTTTGGATGCAGATGCCAACGCTGCAAACACCTTTCTTTGATGAGATGTGGCGTGCCGCAGCCAGCTCACTTCGACTCGATACGGTACTTCAGATGGCTCTAGGGCGGGTGAGATGAATCCTACACCTGCTCTACCAATGCTCGTGCCCCAGGCTGCGGTGGGCTGGAGGGTGTTAAAGCAAGTTTAGTGACCCCTTCTCGCAGCAAGACTGACTTTCCATCCATTTCTGAAGAAGATGGTGGTCAGATCAAGGCCGGCTTGGAGAAGGGAAAACTCTATATAGGTCATTTGCAATTTGGCAGTGGCTGAGTCACCCACAGTCTGTACACCCACTGCAGCTATGACCTGTGGATGTGATGGGGAGGCAAAGGTAGGACTTCAGGGCATGGCACAAGAACAATGTGAGAGCTTTTCACGAATACTGTTGTTTGAGGCAGTATGGAGACAGTAAATACTGTCCTCTTTCCCTTTCCCTCAAAGATTTAATTCATTTTGTGGCAAAGATTGCTTTCTGTCTTGGCTCAAGGATTTCATAATTCTAACATTTGCCTTCTGGAGGTCCAAAGGCCACGTGAGCATGGGGAGCATGGGCTGATGGGCACTTGGTGAGCATTCTTGTGCTGGTGCACATGGATGGTTGTGCCAGTGAGCTCTGATTGTGTCTCTTTCCAGGTCCCAGCACCCTCTCCCTTTTAGACGATCCTTGGTGCAGGTGTACGTGGCTGGCTCTGCCATCTGCACTGGTTACGGTGGCAGCAGATTTCCCCCCTGCAAGAGGGGTTCTCCCTGGCTGCTGCAGAGCTGGAGCAGGGAGCTGCTACAGCCGGCCCGGCTACTGCAGCAGATCTTTAGCTGTACCATGAACAAGGAGGAGGGGAAGCACCTGGAGACACATCTGCATTGGACTATGTCTCACAGCTGTCCTAAGTGGGCAGCAAGCCCAGTCAGTAGGTCTGCACAGTGCCAGTGTCCTGCCCATATGGCCTCCCCAGCGTGGCTGCCTGTCCCAGGCAGTGTCAGCCTGTGCAAGAGACTGGTGCTTGTTTGGTTGTGTCTTAAAGCTTTGATGGCTTCCAGATTGCTACCCCGAGCCTCCTCCAGCTTCATTTTTCTCTTTGCATTTGGAGTTGCAGCCTCAAGCTAGCACTCAAGCTAAACCCTGTGCCCCAACGGCTGCTCATCTGAACGTGCGGAGCCAGCTCGCAGCAGCTGCTAAAATAGCAGAACTGAAGTGGGGAATGAAAAGTGAGATGGTGATTAAGACCCAATTTCCTGCCGTGGCCCCACAGTGTTCCTGCCGGCAGTGGAGACATTGGCAGCAGTGGTGTGAAATGTCTCAGCCTTCTGCCTTGGGCTGGCTGAATCACTCGCGCTGCCCTGTGCTGCTCACTTGTCTCAGTGCTTTGTAGATGTTGGCTAGGCTGGGCTCAGGGGGATGGTGAGGATCCTTTTTAGGAAGGGGTAAGGATAGGGAGTCTGTGCAGGCTGGTCCTGGCTGAGTTGGGGTTGGAAGCAGCTGTGGTGTGACCCAAGCCAGCCCTGAAGCAGGCTGATGTTGGTTGCTTTGTGCTACCTGGAAGACATGGAAGAATGCACAGGATTTGAAAACACTGGTAACACTGGTCCTCTGGATTTTTTCTCCTGTCTTTGCCAGTAATTTTCCTGGGACCCAACATTTAGGACTGGGAGAGAGGAAGATGCAAGAAAGAGAAATTGCTGCTGAAGGGATGGCGAAGCTCCCTAGCTGATGCTGTTTGTTCCAAGGGCACATGGGTTGTTCACCTGTCCTACCATTTGGTCCCTCAGGTACCTAAATGTTGTAAAAACCCAAATGCATTAGAGTTAGTTTATCTTTTTGGTCTTCTTGCATCAGAAGATTATTCAGGAGAAAACATGAAAAATTGAGTGCAAATGCTGAGCTGATGGCTCTTCCTCTAAGGACACTGTTCCACTTGCACTCACTAACATGCTGTATGTGTATGAGTGGCAAAGGCAGCTTCTGGTTTCTTTCTCCCCCTGGAAGTGCTCTGCTCTCCTATCTGTGCTCCAACAGCTCCTAGGTCTGTGTTGTAGAGGTTAGAACCTGATGTGTTTCAGCAGTCCAAACCACATCATTGTAAACCCTGTCATTCCTGATGAGAGCAGTAATGTGAAACACAGAGATGGGACTTTCTTACACTTCTCCATCCTTTGAAGAAAGCCAGCTGCAAAACCCACTGCAAAGAGCCCAGAACCCCACAGACCAGGGTGTTTGCTCTGCATTTAGTGGTTACCCTTTTTCTTTCTGTGTTTGAAAGTCAGAGCAGCTCCCATCACGCGCCCCTCTCAAACCCACCAGAATCTCTCACTAACTTTTGCTCTCCAAAGGAGGGTTGCTGCTTAATTGAACAGCATGAGGGACCACTGCTTGAAACTCTGTTGGCTTTTGCTCTTCCTGGTTTTTTTTGCGGTCACCTGCATCTCCTGCCAGTCTGCCCCTTCCTCTGCATTCATGGGTGGGAAGGCTTCTGTTGTACGGGGTCACGTAACTGCCCTGCTCAAATCTGATCAGTTTGAAGGAAATGTGAATAGAAATGTAAATGTGTTTTTCACAGAGCAAGTAGCCAGCACATGGGAGAGACTCTCACAGACAGTGGTGCTGCTGGGGAAGATGTGCTGTTTCACAGCAGCCAAGGTAATTGTTGGTATCCTCTACTCCCATTACTTTCCTCCAACCCAGGAGGACTTCTCTGCTGGTGTGCAGCCTGGGGTGTGCATGGCTGACATGCAGAAGGCAAGGAAGGGGTCACAGGGGACTGTTGATCCTGAGCCTGGCAAAGCATCACACATCATCTTTCCTGTGTGAGGAGGGGCAGCTTTCTTGCAGAGAAACGACTTCCTGCGCTCACGAAGAGACTCGTGTAATATGCTCTACCAGGGGGGAGAGGGATATTTTGTACTCTTCCGGTGCTTTTCATACCAGAGGAGTACAAAGTGCTTTTAAGACTATTTTCATAGTTCTGAGGAAGAGATGAGCAGTAGGTTTTGCATGAAATGTCCTTTCCTGCCAGGAGAACAGCGCCCATCTGCAGCAGCTGCAGCACAGGGAGCCAGGGCTTTTCCAATGCACTGACTTCTGCTGGCTAGCAAAGCAACACCGCAGCACGGTGTCATTTCAGGAGTCTGGAGGAAGAGGTACCCAGAATTGTTTTGAGTATTTTAGGAGCCATTTTGGAGGAGAGTGGATTAAAGGAGAGGAAATAGTGCAAACATGGAAGGTAAACAGCTGCATTTGAGCAGACAGGCCAAGTATGGCTTTGAGGTGATAGCAGGGAACAAATGGCAGTTGAATTTCTGTGCGTAATGCCATCATACATATACAAAACACTTCCCTCTTTGACAGAGAGGTATCTTTCATATCAATCTATGTAGGAAACAATGCTTGGTTGAAAGAAACAGCATAGCCTTGGTCTGGTGGCACCTGGCATATTCCCCAGTCCTGGTTCCCCAGCCAAGCAAGGATATAGAAAACATGAAGAATATGGAAAAACAATAAACTTTCTCCTAGGATCCAAGCCTGAAGAGTGCTCTTCTGGGATGATCCAAATGCCTTTAACTAAGCTCCTGCAACTGGGAATGGCAGTTTTCTTGGCATCTGTGAGCCACAGCACAGAAAGGCAGCAGGTTGTGTCACCATCCTGACTTCCAGGTGATGGTCGCAAGGCAGGGAGGACATGGAAGAAGATTTGGTGGAAGAGGAAGGATCTGCTATAGTGAAGAGACATGGGAGATTGGACAGGGTGATCCCAGTGTCCATGTCAGTCTGTGGAAGAGAGCAGATGTGGGCAGCTCTCCAGTGTGTCCCGATGTCACCAAGGATATCGTGGAAATGGCCGCTCCTCATCCTGCGGTCTTTTTCTAGAGCTCTGTTGCCATCCACTAGCCTGGCTGGTGTCTGCAGTGTGATCCCATGTTCATGAGCACATCCATCAAGCAGTGCTGGCATATGGTGTAAATTGGGAGCTGCACAGGAGAGCAGCCAGAGGAGACCCTGGCTGGCTTGAGCCGCTTCCAGGGGTCTCCCTGCTGCTTTCTGGCTTTGCTCAGTCTGGTGGTGGAAGATGTGCTCCCTCCTTGCAGTGTGTCCAGCCCAGCCCAGAGGCTGCGGGTCACACTTTGATGTGCCCTCCCTTTGCCAGCCATGCCAGCTTGGCTTGCTTGCCAAGTCTGTGTTCAGTGTGGTGAGTGTCAGCAGCAGAGCCAAAGGATCGCCAGGGTGTGTTGGACTCTGTTTGCAAAGCCTTCAAGGAGATGGAAAAGGTCATTTTGTCTAGGGCATGGGAGGAGGAAAGAGGCGTAAGGAGTGATGCCATGTGGATTTGTTTAATTCGCTTGAGGAAAACAAAGCATCTCTGCAACAACTTGATGATCTTGGAGGTCTTTTTCAACCTTCATGATTCTGTGATTCTGTGACAGGAGAGCAGCAGGGAAATAAAAACTGAGATAAAGAAGAGATAAAAAACTGAGATAAAGAAAGAAATAAAAACTGGCTCACGCCTTAGCAACCTTCTCTTGCATTTCTCCTCACTGGGTCTCTTTACCACCAACAGTATGGAATAAAAAGGCAGAAAAAAAAAAAGCTGCAAGATGGGTTTTGAATGGATGCCAAGGTTGATTTAATTAGATGTATTGAATTCGTTAACTTCTGAACGACGTGGCTGTCACGCGGCACAAGTGACGAGCTGCGAGCGGCGATGGCAGCACAGCACTGACCTGCCAAAAGGCTCAGCAAAGCAGAAGGATTGACCTACTTCCCTCGGCTCCATGGAGAGCACAGGCGAGTGCCGTCCGCTTGCTGCTGCCGTGCTCCCTGGAGGGCTGCGCATCCCTCTGTGCAGGGCAGAGCTCACTGGGCTGGGGGCTGCTGGGCAGCCCGGCATCGCCCGTCATCTCCAGCATGAGCCCGAGGCTGGGTAAATGTCCGTGTGCCCTTGGGAGGCAGCTCGCTCAAAGCAAGGGCTCCTGCTTTGTGTGCTGACTTCTGCCTTCCGGCTGTCACTGATTTTCTGCTTCTCCCACCTATTGCACCCTTAAAAAAATACCAGTGTTCTCTGATAATGGAACGTAAATGCTGTTGCGGCTGATAAGGGTGATAAAATCACCCATCCACACTGCCATGGCAACCTACAGCAATTGCTCTTCGGTCTTGATGTGTGTCTGCTCTTTGGTGTGAGCGCAGATGTGTGAGTTTGGTTGAGACTTGGCCTGGGAGTCACCCGAATCTGGAAGATTTGTTTTCCATTATGAGCTCTGACATGGATGTGGAGCCACTGAGCAGCTCCTCGTCTTGCTGGCCACCCTCAGCATGGAGCAGAGCATGCTTCCCCTTGTACCTTGCTGTGAGCCCTGGCGGTACAAATTGCATCTTGAAAGATTTGTCGGTGCTGGGGAAGAGGCTTCTGAAAAAGAAATTTGCAGTATTCACGCATGGGCGAGGACTCCGCAACATGGTGGAAAAGGTGCAAAGACTATTGCGTATCCGAAATTCCCTTAAATACCAATAGAAAGACAGGAAATCACCTCATATAAACAGGAAAGATGTTCACCTCAGTGTCTTCCAATCGCCTGGAGTATTTCCCAGACATTGTCTATATGGTGAAGGATAAGCAATACCTTACAAGGTCAGAAACTGCAATTATCACATCTCACAGGGCTGACACTGTCCAGAAACTCACAATCCTCTCTCAGCCCATCCTCGGTGACCTGGCTGTAATCCCAGGATCACCTCCGGGTCTGAGAACGAGGCTCTCTCCTCGGCCGACAAGGCCCAAGCTCTCTTCTAGCATACAGTGTAGCCCAACAATTCCCCCGTTTGTTTTATTAACATAATTCTGCTTATGGCATTATCAACTACTTGNGGTCTCAGGATCCAGCTGCATTGTCTTCAACCAACGATGGTCCCTCTCCCAGAGACAGTTCTGCTGCATCGTCTTCAGCTGACGATGGTCTATCTTCCGGAGGCAGGTCTGCATCGTCTTGCACTACTGATGGTCTCTTCTCCAGGAACGGACGGACATTCTTCACCATTTCCACCTCGGGCCAGCATCTGTGGAGACACAAGCATAGCCTCTTCCCCACGTAATGAGGGGAGTCGGCCCTAAAATTAGATGACTTTCAGGATCTTTAAAGATAACTTTGGCTCTCTGCAGCGAATCCTGTGACATGCTGTCATGGCGTGCAAAGTGCTTAAGAATGGGAGGCACAGTGTTATCAGCAAAGCGGTTTAGAAAGTTAAACACATAAAGAGCTTTGTTCAAACGCTCCTGGGGAGTATAACCATGAGAAATTTGTTTCTAATTGAATTCCATGATGGTTATCAAGAGGAACTGCTGGGTGTCTGCTCCCAGGTCTGCCATCGTGCGATGCATGCATAGATCCAGAGTCCTCCCTGCAGTGACCACAGGATCCCTTTGAGATCAGTGTGGTGCCTCCTGGACAGGTAATGTTCCAGCTAGAGAAGTCCCAACAACTGAGTGGCATTCTGATGTTCTGCCCCTGGTACCAGCCATGAGCCAAACTCCACCCATTTGTTTGACAGTCCTCTCCATCTCTCAGTGCAGATGCAAAAATATGTCCTGTCAACTTGTCTCTGTCAAGTAGTGAAGAGAGAAAGTGGATTTCCTAAGCTTCCAGCATGGAAGTGGTGCTCTTGTGGTAGGGAATGTTTGCCAAGACCTTTGGAGCTAGAAGACACCAACAGAGATGTTTGTGGAGTGCACGAGTATAGAGGTGCTGCATGAAGCCATGGTCTGGGTTGTGCTGAATATCGCTGTGTGACCGAATGAGATGCTGACGTGTAAGGGAAGCTTGGGCACACCATCAGCCTCCTCTGATTATTGTCAGTATTAACCTCAGATTGGTAACACCAGGCCAGGTAGTCCCCTAATATAGTGGGGAACTTGCTATTTTAGTGGGGAACTTCCTATTTTAGTGGGGAAATGAGACAAAGCAGCATTGGGGAAGTTTTTTGAGGTTACGCAGAGAAGACAACTGGGATGTTGTTTCCCACCACCCAAGTTCTGGCCTTTTCCTCTTCTTGCCTCAAGTGTGGTTTCTTCTCCTGGCCCTACAGCCTCACACACCTGGAGGAGAGAAGGATTGCTTGAGTGGAGAGATAAAAGAAAAAACATTATTTCATTGAGCAGTGTCAAGAAATTATATAGGAAGAAGAAAAAGAGGGCAGATGGAAGGATTCCAGCTGTCGTCTTCTGCAGAGAAGAAATCTCTTTGTAGCATTAAGGCTGCTTTCAGGGTTCATGATTCACCTTTCAGATTGGTTGTTGATAGTTAGGATGTTTTCATTTTGACTTCATCTGTTGACAAGGCAGTAAGAGCTCTGTGAGGATGCATATCTCTCCATCACATATGACTAATTGTATTGGGGCAGCCGCGAGCACAATAACACTTCTGTTTTCCTCCAGAACAGCTCCATTACAGACTGCCTGGTAGCTGAGCCCCAGCAAGTGTTTTTGCAGTTTTGCTGATTCTGCAGCCCAGATAACCTGTGAGAGAGCAAACATGGAAAGTGTTGAATATTCAGCTCAAAAACCAGAAAACAGACTTGTTTCGCTGCTTGTCTGAACCGAGCTTTTAACCGTGCGTTGTCGGTGCTTTTCAGGAAACTCGCCTCGTCTGGGACACGTCATCTGGCAGCGAAGTGCTCCCATTTAGGGACAGCCATCAGGAGTTCTGCGAAGGCCAGGGCCCATGGCTATGCACTGTTGTCTTTGTAGCTTAGTTTTGTGTTTTACTTTCTCCATCTCCTTGGAGAGCAAAACTCAATCCATGCAAAACATGCATTTTTCAACAAGATTTCTCTTAGTCTTACACTCAAGAAACTTGTCTCCAAAAAAGTCAGCACAGAAGCTAGCAGAAGACTTTCTCTAGATGTTTGCTGCTGCTGATTCCGTTTCTGCAGGAACCCAGGAGTTTTGGTGCAACGTAAGAACTGAATTTAAACTTCTTGGCATTAAACTGGTCGCCCCTGCTCCTCAGGGTAACAGCTGTATTTACGCATGAAAGCCACACTTGCATTCCTGAAGAAGTGTGTTGGCACAGATGAGCCTTTGACCTCAATATATCAGTTCAACAGCCTTATGCAGAAAGAGCTTTGGTGTGCAACTCTTCCACTTGGCGAGTCTAATCTATGTATGGATTACAACAGAAAGTTCTCTACAAGAGGCTGTGCAGGTTTAAAGCTGCCCTTGTCTTTGATGAAATCATTGCTTGCTCGTCAAGGAGGTTTGTGGTATCTGGAAGCTGCATTCATAGCGTGCAGGTGGGCAGTCTGCCCAACATAGGGAGGTAGCGGAGATCTTTGTGACTCTTCCTCTGTCTGTTTTCCTTAGGAGGGAGGCCGGTTTTCCTGCCTGAAGTAAGGCATTGCTTCTGATTTAGGAGTGCAAGACTACTTCCATCATAATGCTATCACAAGGCCATAGTTTCTGTCTGGGTGTTAGAGGAGCTAGTCAGAGGAGGATGGTGCACCAGGAGCTAGTCAGTCAGTGCAGACCTTCTGAGGGCATTGACGTCTCACAGCAAATTCACCCAAGGTCCTTTTCAGTCTTCTTCTCTCCTTGCTCTGTTGGCTTTGTTGTTGGAGGACAAGAGTTACATAAGGAGCTCTGGGCGACTGAATAGAGGAGTTGAGCTTGGGATGTGAACTTGGCAGCTGTGGACACCAAGGAGAAGACTGCTCTCCTGAAAGTGTGAGGAATCTCCGGACACTAACAGAGGACACGTAGCATTATGACTGTGATCTGCCCAGGGTGAGTGCTGCACAGATGCCCCTTGCAGGGGCTAATCCATATGTCTGCAGCTCTTAAAAATAATGATGTTGCCCAATGTCCCCTGTCAGCCTTGAGCGTGGTTCCCCTCGCTGCTGTTGGATGCCCTGCGGTGGGAAGAGCAGGCATGCTGGCTGCCAGTTCAGGTCTAAAAATGATGTCTGTGCAAAGTCCGTCCTTGTCTGGACTCCAAGGGGCTGCTTGCACAAGGCCTTCACACAGTTTCCTTAACAGGCTCCTTTTCACTTTTTCCAGGGACTTGCACTGTGCTTCATTTCAGAGTGATCCAGTGAATTAACATGTTGTTACTGCTGCCTGGGTAATTGCATGCCCGGGGTCTGCTCTGCTCCAGCACAGTCTTCCCAGCTTCCCAGACAGAAAGCATCCTTCTCCTCTGGCAGACAAGGTTGTAAAGTATTGCCCTGAGGCCTAGCTCAAAGATTGGAGGAATGGGAGGGCGGAAAGAGGATAGAGAGGCTGTTTCTGAAGGTGTATCTGGCTTCAAGAGCTTCCCTATCAACAAGGAGGTGGAGATGGGGTTTTTTAATCTTTGCTTCTGTACGAAGGTACTAATTTTGACTAAAGCTGTGGTTTCTCTTGCTGATTTATGCAGACATTGGTATGGGTGCAGTTACAGAAATTTAGTTTAGCACAAATCACTATGAGGACTCAGAACTGCTTGAAATGAGCTGTCCTGGGTCACACAGGAATTTCAGCAGAAGTTGAAACTGAGTGGTCTGATACCCTCTTTTGTACTGAAAATAAAACTCTTTGAATAGGTAGGTGTAAAAATTCTTGCTGGTCTCACTTCCAAGTACAAAAAAAATCATATGTGGATAAACCCTTAGAGCCTCTAAGGCCCTGTGAGACAAGACCGCATCTCAGAACATGTTGGCAAGCATATTATCAAAGCTGGACAGGTTTCATAATCGGGATGCAAGTTTGCATTTTTGAAAGATGGTATTTGGTCAGGACTGACTTTTGGTGGGGAGCTGACATCTCATGGGCAAGGGGTCTTTTGGTCTCCAAATAGAAGTGTGGTTATATGCAACATGAGGACGGCAGCTGTACCTCCCAGCACAGCTTGGCTATCAAGCAGAGACATGAAGAGGATAGCGAGCATCCAGACTCAGGGATAGTGGGGAGGAGGTTGATTTATGGCTCTGCCACTGACTTTCTTGGTGACCTGGAGTGAGAAGATGAACCTCTCCTTTTCCACCTCCTCCTTTCTGCCCACCCAGTACAGTCACACTTGACAGTGACAGTCACCTTGTAGTTTGTATGGGTCCTTCTGAGAAGCTGGAGCTCACTAGTGCTGTCTGTAAGGTCCCTTCTCATCTTCTCAGTTGTGAACATTTCCTGTGTCTTAGCAAAATAAGCTATTTTGACTGAAAGCAAGACATTGCTCCAACACTCTTCATGACACAAGGGATAGAGAAGATGGTATGGCCATGTTGACGGTGTAGCTGGGTCATCCCACACCGGAGCTTTGCAGCTGGTGGGGCAGAGGGAAGGCTTCTTGAGGCATCTCCATCCTGTGGAATAGAGGCTGCTGCCTTGGGCAGTATGGAGAGCCTTCATGTGATTGGCCTGTACATTGGCCTGTTCCCTGGGGCTGAGGGAATCCTGCTTGTTCTGTACCTTGTGTGTGTATTTACACACATACACGGGGGAGAAAGATGGTCGTGTGTGTGCTGCAGATGGGACATGGACAAAGGTTCCCGGGCCACTGATGCCCAAACTGAGATGAACAGTTGCATGTGGGTCACTGGGGGACTGTGTGCGGGGCTGGGGCTTGTCGTGTTCTGGGGCGAACATAAGGCATAGTGCCCAAAGGTGCCTTCTGGGCCTTCATGGTCTTGGGATGTGGTTGTTTCTCCAGCTCTTTCACCTGGGGGATGTCGTGGTCCCTGAGCACTGAGTGATTCCCACCCTTTCCTGCAAAGCCTTTGCACTGGTGGCAGAGGTTAGAAGATGGCCTGTAGGATAATATAGGCTGAAAGGGATCTTGGGTGGGTCAGCTGTGAGATCAGACCAGGTTGTTCATGACTTTGTTTGGTCAAGTCCTGCTGTATGTGAACCCGTCTCTGTGTTCCCAGTCACCTCCCTGCAGGTGCTGGGCCTGCTGCTGGATCCCTCAAAGCCATCTCTTGCCCTGGCTGAACAAGCCCAGCTCCCACAGCCTCTTCTCTTCAGGCAAGTACACCAGTGCTCCTCCACTGCACTTGCTCTGGTTTGTCAGTGTGTTTCTCGTACCAAAACTAGATGCAGTGTCTGGATGGAGTCTAATGAGTGCTGAGATCTCCTGGCTGTTTCTGCCCCTGCAGCCCAGTATGCTGTTGGTCTTTGCTGCAGTTTCTTTCCTAAGGTCCAGTTGGCCTGTGGTCCCAACAACTGTCTCAGCCCTTGAGGAGTGGCAGAGCTGCTGGGACGTTGGGCTGTGCCTACGTGGTTGCTTAAATAGGACCCCTGTGCTGTGCTTGGAAAGCCTGAGTGTTTCTCAGCAGCCAGGAGAGAAGAGGAGTATCGAGGAGCCCTGGAGTGGCAAAGACCTCTTCTCCCTGCTAATGGTGTGGGCTCCCACAGGGAGAGGGACAGAGCCCAGACAGATGACCTGAGTTCTGCAGAAAAAAGCAAAGAGGTGTAGTGTTATAACTACCACTGTCTCACTTACTCATCTGGAAAGCAAGATTTTACTCGCTGCTCTGCCTCCCATGGGGCTGTGACTGTTGATGGCTGCGGAGAGCCGAGGTCCTGCAATACCAGTGCACAGGGCTGTGGAACGTAGCTCACTGTGCTCACTGGCGGGCTTGAACCACGACCCCTGGGAGCCATGTGCAGAGGAATAGTATGGATCTGTGTGTCTATACCATACTCAAACAAAATGCTGTGATTCCATGCTGTGCTGCCAAGTTGGTGTGTGACGCTCAAAGCAGCAACCTATATTCTTTTAAGATCCAAGAGCCTTGGGAGAAGATCCATTTCTTATGCTGTACTAATTTAATAAATGCCTTTTTTTTAGTGTAGGAAGGTAGCAATAAAAGACAAAAAGGAGAAAGAAAAGACAGAAAGACCTGTACAATCGTTTTAAAGGTTTTCTGCTTTTCCGTTCATGTTCTTTTCAGGAAATGAAACTGGCTATATATGGTATGGGAATGAAACCACATGTCACAAGCCTCTGTCAAGTTCATGAAGTGACCACATTGAAAATGTAGTGAAAAATGGGTTCTTACTCGTGCCTTCCTAGCCCATAGGAATCCTGGCTGCGGCTTGTGATTGTAGTAGGGTGAAGATTTGCATTTTCAAGTTGGCGGTTTTCCTTTTTACTCTTCCACTTCCTACAAGCTAATTTGGTGCTGTGTTAATTGTGAATCTGGAATGCAAATCAACTCACCTGCTTGTTTTTTCTTTCATTTTCAGATTTTCTAACTATGGAAGCTCTCCTGAGGAGCTGCTTTATGCACTGCTGCCCCTGGGATGGGATGCAGAGCAAGGAGTGAAGAAGAGCTGCAATGTGCCACTGCAAGTTGCTTTTGTGAGGAGAGGGGCTTTCTGGCATGTCATATGGTGCCAAAAGACATTTTACTCTTGGCAGCAAAAATCCTTATCCTTCTTGGTTTTTTTTTCCCAGGACTGATGATATTTCCTGTTAGAGATGCTTTTTATGCAAATCAAGTTGGTACAACAAGAAAAAAAGTCCTGAAAGCAATCACACCGATAAACTCAGCCCACTGGGGAATTCCTGCTTATCATTTATCTTTTCTTTTTTCAGTTCTGTACAAGATACTTCTTTGCCTGTGTTTTCTTACAGTCTTTAATGTTTGTCCTGCCAGACCTCTTGCTTATGAACTACAGTGCTTGCATTTTGCAGGCCTCCATGTCAATCTGCACAAACAGAAGGCAGTAAGTGCTGGAAATTGAGGTTAACAGTCCCTGTGTTTCAGCTTGATCTTGCATTGATCTGATGCTTTCTTTTGTTCAAGCTAGACATGAGCCTCACACTACAGATTGCCATGTGCCTGTAGTGATGATCTACCTGGAAAAGTGATCCCAGAAACCTCAGGAAAGAAAAAAAGGAGAGATAAAAAGGGAAAAGAAGCCAGCAAAAAGTTTACCTAGTAACTTAAACAGGAGCAGGGTTTGACCTGAGGCACCTGAAGAGATGGTGTGGGCAGCACTGCAGTTATGCAGTGACACGAGTTGATCACCTCATTGCTCCAGCAAAGCCAACTCACATAGAATCACAGACTGGTTTGGGTGGGAAGGGACCTTAAAGATCATCATGGGCAGGGACACCTTCTATTAGATCAGGATGCTCAGGGCCTCTTCCAACCTGGCATGGAACACTTCCAGGGATGGGGCATCCACAACCTTCCTGGGCATCTGCTCAGCTGTGCCCTGTAGGTGTCCCTATACGTGGATGAGGCTGATCAAAGCCTTGCTGTCTCCAGGCTACCACCCTGCTGCCGGCTGCAACATTGCCCTGATGTTACAACAGGTTGTGAGGGTGAAAAGAAGACTCAGAAACAGAAAAGGACACGTCAGAGAGCTGCAGAACTGCACTGCCAAAGAGCATTCTCATGTGTGTCCAGAGATACCCACTGCAGCCCAGGTCTTGTTGAATCATGCTGTGGTTGCTCTGGCCTTTGTGTGGGTAACAGTGATAATCATTGTGTGTGGTGTTGGGTTTTATTATTTGGTTTTTTTCCTTAAATATAAAATTAACAGTCAAATTCGCATTGGTGAGGCAGCGAGCCTGGTGCAGCTTTTATCTCTCCTGAACCTTGGGACAAAGGAGGGGAGGAAAATGGCTTGACCAGTTTGGCGGCCGTGCACGTAACGGTCCTGGAGTTCAAAGCAGAGGGTACAACAGTCAGATACCCAAACCCGCCTGAGCTTCGGCTGATAAGTCACGTTTCAAAGCAAAAGGCAATCCTAAAGGGGCTCTGCTGCGTGCCTGAAGCCTTCAGTGCTGAGTCTTCTTTAAAAGGGGATTTCATAAGGAGTAATATGAACAGAAATGGCTCTTTTGTGGTTTCACACATTCCAGGCATGCCAGGACTGTTCCTGTCAAGGATAGGCAGTCTCTGGGGTTTTGGGTTCTTTTTCTTTTTTTTTTTTTTCCCCCAAATATTTGCCACAAACTAGCAGCTGAAATGGTGAAAAATAAATGAGAGTTGCAAAATCATTACAGTAGCAGTAATGGAAACTGTGGGGCTTATACTTAAACTGGGGTTTCACTCCATCTTTTGCACTGTTGCGCTGTGAGGATTGTTTCTTCTACCTGCTATGACCGCTTCAGGATGGATGATTTGAAAGCAGAGCTTTAACTGTTGGTTACCCAGGACCTCAAAAAACAGTGCTTTTGTTTTTTTCAGAAGCAATACCTTTTCAGTTAAACCACTGTTAAATATGAATTCCTTCAGTGTCAGTGCAGTTATGTGGCCATGCAGCATCTTTACATGATGATTTCTGCAGGCCTGTGTGTACAGAGATGGTGTCCAGCTGTTCCTGCTTCAGGTGCTCTTTTGTTTCACACAGGTTGTGCCAGTTTGGATTGCACCCGTACACTTTAACACAGGATTTTAACTGATGTAAGAGTTTCAAGGCACAAAATTGTGGTGCCTAAAATAAAGAAGAGTACCTTAGCTCTGCCTTAAAACAGTCTGAAGTTCCACATGCAATAAAACACTAAATAGTTTGTGTAGACCTGCCCTGTTAGATGAGTGTCTAATTCATCAGCCTACGTGTCCTGTTCTTCTCCACATGGATGCTGCTCCTGTTGCCATAGTCCGTGTCTGGTTTAGGTAGCAGGACCTCATGGACAGCTGGGAAGGCCGTGGCCAGAGGTGTTACTGCTATAATCTCACAAAAACATGGCTGTAACAACGTGCAATGCAGTGTGGGCCTCAGCCCCCCGAGGCACCCCACACAAACACTCAGTACCTTTATTGGCAGCACACACTGACCACAGCCAGCTCAGCACCTTCACGAGCTCGAGCTGCACCTTTAGCTACTCTGCAGGTGAGACTAATCCCTCTGTGGGAGGAGCAGAAAATGGAGCCAGGCTCATCCCAGCAGGGTCTGAACCATGGAACCATAGATATCCTCCTGAGAATTTGTTTTCAGCCCGAGTTTGGCCGGAGCACAAATGCAGACAGAGGGTGAGAAAGCATCTCTTTCAAAGTGGCAGTAAAAGAGACACTGTTGGAATGAATCTCCTGGCCTGGTTTTGTTAAATGTGAATACGGTTACTTAGTGGAACGGAACTGGAGTGGATGTAGGAGATGGTGCCTGAAGCCCCCTCCAGCACAGGCTGATGTTACAGGGAAGTCTCAAGGCTGTTGCCTGGGCTCTCGTGGGTCTGCGGGTGGAGGAACTTAATCACCGGGGTTGTCATCAAACGCCGCACTTACAAGATAGAAAGAAGAAATGCTTGTGCTAATTCTGTGCTCAACCTAAATATTTTTCATCTTAGAGGAGTCTGGTCTAGTAGCCTTCTGGACTGCTGCCATTTTGGGATTGTTTTCTTAAAAAAGGAAAAAGAAAATTTTTCTTTCCCCATCAGTGCTACCAACCACAGACATTTGGAAACAAAAAGTCAGAAGGGGTGTTCAGCAGTGAGCTGTCTTTTTACTAGGCCGATCTTTCAGGGGCTGGTTTTGAAGTGTATTTTGTTCTGTCCACTCAAGGTCTCTGCTGTGGAAATATTTATTGCTGTGAAACTGTAGCAAGCTTTATAAATGTCAGGAAAAACTACTTTTGTAACTGAACAAATATGCTTTCCTTGCAAGTCACACAGGTGTACATTCGGAATTTTTTTGTTTTGTTTTGTACCAAAAAAACTTTTCCACTGTGTTATCTGGAGTGGGAAAATGGGTGGACCTTGAATTGCATTTTAATGTTGATTTCATCTATTTCATCACAGCAGAAGTGTGCATAGAGATGCTCTGTTATTCTTTGTTTTCTGTGTACTTGCTTAGTCTTTTGTGCCTCAGAATCTCTGTTTTCTCTCTTTTTGATAGTTTGAGGGTTTTGATAGAGAAGGCAAAAATGCTTGAAAATTTTAATATCCTTGGGAAGGCTGCAGACAGTTATGCAGTGGTAAAGAGATGCAGGCAACCTGTAGAAGAGCCTGTTTTTGACAGCATGGGAAGTGGTTAGCACCTCATTGGACATCCTCACATCAAAGCTGGACAGTGGGCTGGTTGAGATACTCTGTTTGAACCACAAATTGCTGGGCTTTGGGCAGAAATCACTGTATGAAATTCTGTGGTCTTTATTAGGCAGGCAGACAGACAAAATAATTTTGCTGGTTTCTCTCAGCTCTTAGAATTTATGAATCACATAGTCAGTGTGTTCTGGGGTGGGGGTTGAGTTTCCGTGAAAAGTTTGCCTTGGTAGTGTGCAGACAACAAAACCCATCTGTTCTCTTGTCCTTTCATCACGCTGTGTTGCTTTCGAATTGTTCCAGAAGGAGGATGAAATTGGGCATGTTACTTAAATTTCAGTATGGGTGGCCAAAGCAGCTCTACCTTGGTTATTACGGGCCTCCAGTGACCACAGGAATGGATGGTGCCTGATGCCAACCCTGATTTAACAAACACCTGGGGACCGACTCATCACTGCAGCACGGCCCGTGGGAGTTGTGTGCCATGGGATCCTGCAGCAAGGCAGTGTCTGGGAATATCCCCTCACACTCCTTAGTAGTAAGGACGTATTCAGTCCTTGCAGGCTGGTATCTGATTAAATAGCACAGTGTGGAAAAAAACCAACCCCACACTCATTTATGGCAGTTGATTGTGTGTAGCTGGGAACAAAGAGTTCAGGTTCTGTCTGAAGTGTGTGTGAGCCCATCTGGGGAGCACAGTGTCAGAGAGAGGCCCTGGGATCCTCATGTGTAATCACGTGAAAGCGAGCTCGGGATGGAGCTGTGGGACAGAAAGGAGCCCTGCAACTCTGGAGAGCAGGTAGAAACAGGGATGTGACTTCCATGACTTTGTCCTTTTAAAGGAGGACACACTGCCTGGTGTGTGTACTTGGAAGAAGGGAGTTGAAGTGCCAGGAAGAATTCATGGAAAGCCACAGATGACTTGGGTTTGCCAAACCAGAACTCCAGGCTTGAGGAGGACAGTGTATTTGGTTAACTGAGATGAAGGCTGGCAAGGGGGTGACTTGATTGCCACATCTGGAGGAAGAAAGTTTTGGTCAGCAGGTTTGGGGTGAGGAGGAACCCATAGAATTTTATGTCCTTTTCCAGATTTTAGAGTAAAGGGCAATGTCTCTCTAGCATTGCAGGTTTAGTCTAAAATATTGGGCTTATTATGTAGAGGTCGTGGGTGAAAGGGACTGATGTGCAGTGTAGTGAAGGCAGGATGCATTATTTGGGTCTTTCTGCCTTTATGCTCAGAGCTCTGGTACTCCCCAGCACCTTCTTCCCTCAGAGAAGGGAAGGACCTTCTGCCCCTCCCTGGGGTAGGGCGGTTGTGCCACAGCACTGGGCATAGTGTAAACTATCAGGACAAAACGCTTTGGAGCCATCTCATCTTCAGGCCGGTGTCTAAGACAACTGGGTTTCCCTCTGATAATGGCTGTTGTCCTCCAGCAGCTGTGTGGGAGGCCAGAAATCTGGCTGAGATGTGGACTCGTGTGCTTTGGATGTCTGAAGCTGCATGGGGTGAACTCCCCTCTCAGTGCCTGTGTGCATGATGAGGAGTTACTGGAACAGAGCACCTAACGAAGAACTGTCTGACACCGCTGAGGTGAAAATAATATAGAAACTTTAATCAGCTCTCCGCAGCTGAGCAGTCCCTGGAGGTCCTCTACCAAGCCTGACCCACTTGCTGAACCCCAGTAGTGCAGCACTGGGCACTCCTCTGCCTGCCTTCAGAAGAATGGAAGGACAGCAATCTAAAAAGAGACAAGCACAGGGGACAGCAATCAGTGGTAAGTCTTTAATAAGAAAGAATTGGGGTATTTTGTTCATTATTAATAGCAAACCCACCTTCTGCAGCATTCTTTTTTGTGGGGTGCTCAGAAAGGAGGGAGGTGTTGGCAGAAAGGAGGGAGATGTTTGCAGAGGTTTATTTTCAACCTGATCAAATGTTTTCCCAGTTCTTTCCCTGCACCTCAGCTCATCCCATCCCAGTCTTTCCAGCCATGGCATGTTGGGAAGCAGCTGTGAGCTCATCCTCGGGGCTGAGTTCCAACACGGTAACTGTCCTGGGGCTGCTTCATCCCAGGCTGTAGCCTGCTTTGCAGGGATGGAGGGAGGGCTCTTGCCACTGGAAAGGAGCAGCATGACTCTTTTGCCATATGTCCCAGTTTGCTGACAGGATGGCCTGCCATGAAGGCTCCTCATGAGCTGAGCATCCCATCCCTAAGCTCCACAGAGATGTGACCACTTTGCCATGGCTTCAGATTAGGGCATCTGAGTGGATAAAGCAACAGTGGGTAAAAATCAAATCCAAAACCTCTGGACTTTGAGAGGATGATAGCAGTGGACTATTTGCAGCAAACCATAACCCTTATCCCCATTCCAGGAGGACGTTTCTGAGAAGATGATTCCCATGTGCTCCTCAGAAGGGTTGCTGAGCTGCCAGACAAGCAGCAAGCTTTCCTCTTCCTGCGTGTACCCGTCCTGCTGGCTACAGCCCTTGCTGGGCCCTGGGAGGATGCAGGGCTCTGGGAGGATGCAGGGCTCTGGCACTCGCTGGCCTGACTCCCCAGGCAGAGCGATGCTCAAGGGCCTTTGAAGGGCTGCCCAGCATAGTGAGGGCAAACCACCTCCTCCCTGGACACAAACCACATTGATTTGCTGGTGTTTTTTCTTATTTTTTCTTTTGGCTGGCTGAATGGCTGAAGTACAAGTACTTTCACCTATTTGACATTAATTCACTAATGGATGGCAGAAGATTTCATGTTTGTTTTTTAACTCGCAGGGTGATGATGCAATTATAAACCTCACATCCGTGATGTATCTTTGAGCCATCTGAAAAGTGGGACTTTTTACAGAAAATGTGAGAATGGTGGGGGTTGTGGAATAAACTTTTTTAATCCCTAAATTTTATTCTAAGTTTTGAATGAACCAGATGTATTTCATGGGACTGAAAATGCTGTGATTTTTCCCCTTTTCTTCCTGCAGTGTTGCAGGTTTTTTGAGGGGGGAGGTTGTTTGTTTGTTTGTTTAGGGGTTTTTTTTTTTGTAATCAACACATTTACTCACTCCACAAGTTAAGTGGTTTCTCATAAACAAGTTGATGTCAAAAGAAAAGTGAGGATGAGGAGAGGCCAAACACTGGGTTTTAGTTATCTCCATTTTTTTTCCTTTTTATTTAAGCTTCAGTAAAATGGAAATTGTTTCATTTTGACCCCCTTTCAAATCACATTAGTGAATGAATACAGAGTGGGAAGGGTAATCATGTGAACTTCAAAACCGCAGCAGATCAGGACGGGAGAGACCAGCAGCAATCCTGCTCTGACTGTCTGCCCAGACTTGGGTGTTTTAGTGTATCCTACCACATTTTTTGTGTCACCAGTAACAAATTTCCAGTGACTGGAAGGGGATAAGGAAAAAGGAGCCCCCAGCGCTCGTCTCCCCATTTGCCTGGGCTCACTTTCGGGTGACAGCAGCGCACATCTCACAGTCACTGCGGCTGCATCAAGCACTTCGTTCCTGTGCAGAGCCCATCAGTGCATGTAAGTGCCGACAGGCAGGGGGTGCCTGCTCTGGCCCCTGAGCTCTGGAGCCTGCCATCAGTGCCAAGGCTGAGCACAAACACCTCGCCCAGAGGGAGGGTACATCACCTTCAGTCAGCAGCAGGGAGCTCAGTTGCAGTGCTCCCAGGAACCACCGAGCTCACCCACATCTCTCCTGGCTTCTGGCAGGACTTGGGCATTCCCAGCTCTGGCCTTACAGCAGAAGCTGTAGTGCTTTTTCTTCCACGAGTCCGTGATTTTTTTCTAGCACTCATCAGGTGTAGGGAAGGGTGATCTTGGTGTTACATCTCCTGAGACCTTCCTCGTTGTTACCCTCAGCCAGTGCCTAGGAAAGGTGCAACATGAGCTGGTTAGCTATGAAAAAGAACAATTTTTGAAAGATTGATATGTGGGAATACTCCAGTCTCTGCCTGTCTGCTGCTCTCACTGTGAGATTGATGCACTGCATCTGTCTTGTGTCCTTATCCCTGTTTTGGTGGTAGGAAACAGGCTGGCTGAGCAGCTACAGAAAAGGTGGCAACCCCAAGAGACATGGGATGCTGATAGAGCTCGCCAGTGTTTGGAGTGATGCTGCTGGGGGTGAGCATGGCAGTGACACCCTTGGAGTGGCTCTTTGCTGCCTGCCTGGGACCATGTAGGCCCGGGATATGAGATACTACCAATATTTAACACTGTCTCAGCCAGGTCAACAAAGAAACAGCATTCTCTGCTGGTAATTGGAGAGAGATATGGCTCTGCTTGGCTTCTTGAGAGCTGCCTAGAGTCTGTGCTCAGCTCCATATCCAAAGCCTCCCTTTTCCTGGTGCCTGACCACCAGGTGACAAGCAGAGGTACAAAATCCCTGTCCCCAGCCATCTGCAGAGAGAGAAGAGTTACCCAGGGACCAGCCCTGGCATTGCTCCCTGAAGCTCCTGGAAGTACTACTGCTTACAGATGTCCTGTCCCCTGCTTGTCCGGTCATGTTTATTAACCTCTGCAGCAGATTGGGATTGGGAATCAAAAGAATAAAGCACAGTTTGGGGTCTGTGAATGGTTGCAGAAACCTGGGGCAGGGAGATGGGAGCAAGGAGTGATAATGTGCTAAGCCACTGCAGGTGCTGGATCAACAGAGGGTGAAGCAGCCCCTCGCTGCCCTCCCACCAGCAGGCTCCCACAGAGATGTGCAATTCAAACAGCAGAGACCTGGGGGGGATTTGCTCCTGTCTTTTGGCACCTCCTCTTGCCCTGGTTGGCAGCCATCGTTGGATGTGTTGCCTCATGCCAAACTTGCTCATAGATGGCTAATGCTCTGCAGCCAGCCAGGTCGGTGTCGAGGACTTCCTTCCAGGAGCCAGATACGTCAGTACCATTATACATGTGGCTTTTGAGTGACTTGTGCAAGGCCAGGCAGCAAGCTTGTGGCTGAGCAGGTGTTGAAAAACAGCTCTCCCAAGCTTCAAGTTGGCAGCCTTTCCACCAGGAAATCCTTCGTTTGACTTTCCGCTGCAGCAGGTGGGGTTGCATCGATGTAGGAGGGAAGTCTCCATGTGCTCGTGCATCTCTTCCCGTCCTTCTTCACCTCCCCACACTTCTCCCTGAAGGCACCTTCTCTCAAGGTAAAGAAATACTGCTCGGTGTCCAGGAGAGAGCAGAAAGGGAGCTGGATTGCCTCTGGCACCATGCACTGAAGAAAAGAATGGGATAGTTTTGGGCAAGGTTCAAGGCAGGTCATGCAAGTTTGCAAACAGCTCCTGCAGGGCTCCATCACCAGCTCTTATCCATGAGAGCCTGTCAGGTGTAGCTGCAGGTTTCTGTGCCACCCCTCACATCTCTCCTTCAAAGCAGGAACAAACTGCCCTGGAACAGGCTGACCTTCGGCATAATTATTTCTGCCTTTTTTCCCCCAAGTCAGGGGCACCCGAGTGAAAGCTGAGAAAAGCTAAAGCAACCTCAGCTTTTTGTCAGCTTGCCTTGCAACAGTGACAGGGCTGTTGTTCTGCTCTTGGCATTAAGTAAGAAATCGGTGTTACCATGGGAGCAAACTCCCAAACAGGTGGCGATCACACACATATTAACCTGAACTAGTGCAGGAGGCACCACGTCCCCCTGCGGATCCGCCAAGGGTAGAGGAGATCTCATTACTCTTTGTTTGTGCTCAGAGTGTGGCTGTCCAGAGGATGGTGCCCAAATAGATAAGGCTCTGGGCACAGATGTCCGGTTTGATTATTCCTTTCCTTTTGCAACAAACCATATGGTACTACGGGCAGCACAGATATCTGGCAATCAGAATTCCTGGGCTCCCTCCCTGACTCTGCCATTCGCTCATTTAATTTTCAAAGTGGTTTTCATGCATCAGCAAAACTTGCTGCCTTGAACCTCCCCACACCCTTAAAACAAGAGCTCCCCCACATCACTGGAGGTGCTTTTAGATGTAGTCACCGTGCCTTGCTTTGCTATCACAAAATTAGGTGCACTTAGTGCTTGTAAACTACTTTGCCACCAACAGATAAAAGGCACTACAGACAGGTTGCTAATCAGTTTGATTAAGTAAAGCACCTAAAGTTTGCCACTGCTGCTGGAGGATTGCAGGCTGATCCCTCTATAACCCGCAGGAGTAAGATGAATTAGGCCCGATAAGGGTTGTTTGGTTTCTGGTCTGTCAAGCAGTGAATGAAATGACTCGGTGTTTATATGCCAGGTCACAGAGAAAAATTTCTTGCGATTGGAAATGATTAGGCACACTGATTAATGCTTCCAGTGCTCTTTGATCCAGAGCTGCCAGTTGGAATGAGTCTTGCTGCACAGAGGCATCCCAACTGCCTGGTAGCGAAAGTGCGGGGGGTAGAAAATTGACTGAAAAAATGCGGGTGGGGATGGGAAGGCTCTGCTGTTAGATACGCTGTTTTTCCATCGGGCTCCAGGCTTGCATTCTTTGAACTGTCCTCTTATTCCTGGAAGTCGAGGCGGTTTGTAACTCGTATTGTGCTTGTCAGGTTTATTCATTTTAAAGAAAATGTTCAGGAAGATTGCCAAGTCATCTAAACTTCCAGCACTGATAAGGACTTCAGGGTCTGCTAAGTTAAGAAGAAAGCATCCCAGGTCCCAGAAAAGCTTTCAAATACGGCACTTTCTGAGTAGTCTCAACTCTTGTGAAACTGTTGTTTCTCTCAGTGTGAAGCTGGCATCTCCTTTTGATGGATGTTCCTTCTTTCAGCCATAGGATTTCCCATTTTTAACCCTCAATTAGGATACCCCCCTTTTATCATAGGTGAAATATTTGAAATAGTTTCCTGTGACAGGACACAGGAAGATTTGCTTGGGTAAGAGGTGGATTCCCCACCATTTCTTACCATTCCCGCACCAGCGCACCATTTGTCTTCATTATTTTGTGTCTCCTTCATGCTTTGGGTTCAGTGGTTGAACCTTGAACCAGCTAGGGGCCGTGAACAGGGCTGCATTGCCCGTGAACGTGGTTGCATTGCCCACTACATTTTCTTCACAGCCAGGACTGCATTGTTTGTCATGCTCACTGTCACACCACACTTGGTCCTTCTAGGGTGACGTCCTCTTTTGTGTGATTTGTGTATATCAGGATGGGATTTTAATAAAAATCAAGCATAACTTGTTAGCAGGTGGTGAATGGTCACTCAAAAGAGCTCTGGAAAGTAAGGAGTGAAGACTCTCAAATGCATGGATGTACCATGGAGCTGAATTGTAGGTCTCCACACCCAAGGGCGTTGAGCCATTCCCAAATCACTATCTGCTTACTGTTTTAGGAGAGCCCCCAGATCCATAGCAATTTATCTCAAAATGCTTCTACTGCAAGCCCAGGCGGTTCAGCATCTGCAGCTGCTTTTGTTCAGGGAAGAGAGGACACAGGAGCTGAGGCTTCCCCCTCCTCAGGCTACCCAAGGACATCCCTGCTGCTCGTGGCCAGCGCTGTGCTGGCCACCTCTGAGAGCCGTGCCTGAACCCTGCCTGAACACTGAGCATTCTGGCCATCCCACATTTCTCTTTGCTTGTGTTTGTGCTGAAGACTCCTGATTTTATGAAACATGGAAAAACTTTTGAAATATTGGAAGTGTTCAGGAGCCAAGAAACCACTGGATGAAAACTGGTGCCCACTGGGTGTGTAAGTCAGTGGAAGGAGGAAATTGTAACACTTTTAAAGCCAAACTTCAGTTTCTTTGGATATATCTACTTTTTCCATGTTTTACCAAGCACAAGAACTTGCAGAGACCAGCACTGGCAACTTCCTCTTTGACATGGGAGGCCCATGTCCCATCTTCCACTTGAGTCAGTCACCTGCAGAGACCCCTGGCCAGACACCTTCCCACCACCCTTTCATGTATCCAGAGATTATCTGTGCCTTCCCTGTACTCATAGGCCTAGGACCACGGCTGGTCCCCATACCAAGCCTCTGATCTCTGGTAGTGCATGAACTCACCCCAAGCTAGGCTGGCGACTTTGGGATTTCTCTCCTCTGCTCAGCTGTTCTCACAAAATGCATTGAAATATTAACATCTTTCAGTTCTCTGACATGTTTGGTTCCTTCCAGCCAATGTATTCAGCAGAGGGAGGATGGACAGTGAATTCCTAGATCTTGTTATGTGGGAAACTGGTATAAGTATGAGCATACATCGGTTTCCTGCCTTTTTGAAGCTGTGCTTCGTACATGTTTTCAAGCCTGTGTTGTCTTCCTGTGCATGGCTGAACCAGTTAATATCTAATTGCAGATAATTTTCGTAAAAATAGGTGCCTACTCTGCCTATTTTCTAATTTCCAGGTGGCTCCATGGTGGCTGCTTGGCTGCTGCCTGCCCTGCTGCTGGTGTTTCTACTTTCCTCCCCGGCTTGTGTGGCTGCCCTGGCATGTCGCTGGGACAGGGAGCAGTGATGCAGGGTCTCCTGGAAGCCTGTGGATGGGGCCAAGTAAAACACAGCTGGGCATCATCCCAAGTACCTCAAAGACTCCTGCACTGAGTAGGTTCCCACTGTCTCAGACATCTCATTGTACTTAATAGCTACAGAGGTGTCTGTATCACCCTCATTTACAGCAAGCTAGTGACTGGGGCCAGGACAGGGAGGAGTGTGGGGTTAGACATGCCTGCAGCTCCTCAGGGTAGGAATTGCTGCTTATCAGAAGCAATTTTGGAGAGGTATTTCAGGTGTGGCTTCTGTGATGGAGACAATTTCACCCTGGTGGAAGCCATCCCAGAGATGTGTGACAGCACTTGGTGGCCCCGGCACCTCCCCAGCCACATGCCCCTGGCACTGCTCCAGGCATTGCCAGCCTGCTTGCTGCCTTGCTTGCCTGCCCCATACAGGACAAGAAAATGTTGGTGTGGCTGATAAACCCATCCTCCTTATCATGTCCATCTCGGTATGGATCCTAGCAGGGAGACAGTGGGTGGGATGATGAGTTTAAAGGTGCCTAGCCAAAAATTAGACAGCTCAGTCATTTGCCTTGTTATTGCTACCATAGTTAACCCTTTGGCTGCTGGCCCTGGCATAGGGTATCTGCGAGGCTCTTGATCTTCTGGGCTCATGGCTCAAGCCATGATAGGTGTTTCTGGTAGGCTGAGAGCTTTGGTCGCAGCCGGTCTTGCCTTTTCTGGTAGCAGTTGCCTTTTTTCCCTCTCTTTCATGAGAGGTTGCTGCTCCCAGTCAGAGGCTGGGCCATGCATGCCTGACCATGCCCGTGAGGTGAGGGGCAGGGCTCATGCTTCAGGCTGGCGTGACGTGGAGCATGAAACAAAACCGTAATTGGGGAGGCATGGCCAGCAAGAAGCACGAGACTCACAGCCCCTCTGGGCAGGGTTAGACTGGGCAGACACCTGGCAGAGAGAGTGTCTGCCAGGTGTCCAGGTTAGGGTGCAACCCAGGGCATTAAAAGTCTGGGTATGTGAGAGCTGGAGCTGCTGTCTGAGTTAGTGAGAGATCTTAAAGATCTTTGTACGTTGGACATTCATGGAAAAAAATTGCTGTTGGATCCTTGCCGCTTTCTGCTTCAAATTGAAAAGCTCAGGACAATTTTTTCCCTGACATAAATGCATATCAAAGTATCTACTGAGAAGATAATGGAAGGAATCACAGAAACGGAGACAAGACTAGGTTAGAAGGGACCTCCTAAGACTATCTCATCCAACTTTCCATTAAAAACAGCACCTTAGATTAGGTTATTTGAAGCCAAATCAACTCACATCTTTACTATTTCTAGTGAGAAAGATTCCACTCTCTTCGGGCAACTGATCCTAGTGTTTAGTTGCTCTCACAGAAAAGAATTTTTTAAATATTCAGATAGAACTTCCCTAGAAGTCACTTGTGCCCATTACTTCTTCTCCTGTCATGGTGCATCCTCATGAAGAGATGCGTCTCCTCCAGATCTGCTTTTTTGGTATTGGAAGGCAGTGATTTGATTTCCCCACGCTAAGCCTTCCCTGCTCAAGTCTGAGCAAGCACAGTTCATTCAGTTGTAAAGTTCTCCAGTTCCCTCATCTTCCTGGTCCCCTCTGGACCATCTCCAGGCTTTCAATGTCTCTTGAACTGGGAAGAGGGAAACTGGAGAGTGTGTTCCAGGTGTGGCCTAACAGGTGCTGATCAGAGTAGAAAAATCACATCTCTTCATCTACCAGCAACAGTGTCACTAACTCAGCCCAGGGTGCTGCTGCCCTTCATTGCTGCCAGGATACTTGGCTGGCTCACGTTCATCTTGCTGTCTGCCAAGACACTCTGTGCATTTTCAGCAGAGCAACTGTCCAGCCAGCCAGTGCCCAGCTGGTGCTCCTGCTTGGGATTATTCCACCCCAGGTTCAGGACTTGACATTTATCGCTGCTGAACCTCATGTTAAACTTCATTCTTGCTGGTCAAATCTCAACAGACTGTTGAGGTCTCTATATGGTGACTTCTTCTTCCAGCACTGCTACCTCTTCACTCAGCTTAGGCTCATCCTCAGATTTGGTGACAGTGCATTCAAGCCTACCTTCTAGACCATGTATAAAGCTGAATTGTGTTGACTTCAAAAGAAATTAATTTGTGCCCACATGCCAGCATGACTTTGAGCCTTTTAACTTTTGAGCCTCTGAGCTGAACAGTTTAGTCAGTTCCTCAGCCATTTTGTGTTTCATCTGCCCAGTCCATATCTTATTGACTTGTCAGAAAGGATTTTGAGGAAGGCTGTGTCAAACGCTTAGTGAAAATCAAGTTGATGATGATTTCCACTATTTTCCTTTCATCCACTGAGCATATTGTTTGGTCAAGCAGGATTGACCCTTCAGTTTGTCCATGCTGACTTTTAGCAGTCAGCTTCTTGAAATGTGTTTGCGTGGAAATAGCTTTTGTAAGGACCTGTTCCATAGTTCTCTCAGGGACTGAAACAAGGCTGACTGGCCTGCAGTTTCCTGGATCTTCCTTCTGGCCCTTTTTGTAGGTAGACATAGTGTTCTTCACCAGTCTTTAGACTGGAAGACATCTCTCCACACAAAGCTGTTTACTCTTTGTTTTTCCCTTCCCCTGCATGGGGAAATAACGTGTTTGACACCAGACAAATGGCTTAAAGCACTACAGATGTCAACATGCAAAGAACAGAAGATCCTTGTGTGTATTGATACCAGTGCAAATTAGTTAAACAGAACAAAATCTGGGCTGGAAAGGACAATGGTTCATGGTGACATTTGATCATCACCTGAATTCTAAAGATGCTCTTGCTGATGCTGAAATAATCCTGTCTGCAGATCTAGGTGAACTGAAGTACGATTGTGTGTACCTTGAGCCATCATTAATATTACTCTTGCAAGTTTAATTTATCAGGGATTGGTCTTTGGTCTTGCATGCATTCAGCAGTCAGGGTTTTAGTCTCTCTGCCAGTACCTGGAAGCCAGATCTCTCCAAGGAGTGAGCTTGGTTTCAATGGACTGTTGTGACATCGCATGGAGCTGTCTGGTACCGTGATGGGGTCCTTAGATGGAGTTGTCACTTCCTGAGATGTAGCTAGAGTTCTTTTAGGTGAAAGATAGGTGTAAAGTTTGCATAGACCAGAGCAATAAGTGTCCTAGTTTTGGACTTATGCTGATATTAATAATTACATATATCAATACATAGATTGTTTAGTCAATGCAGTTATTTGGCATGATTACCCCAGATACACAGCAACATACACTCTCAGGCTTGTACGTTTCTTTCATGTTCCAAAACAAGATATACATCTTTAGCTTAGACTATCCACTTTTGAAATATTAGGAGTTATCCAGTGATACCATACTAGTTGCATTGGACCCTGAATTTTACATTTTAATGATCACCACATTAAGTAGGAAATACCTTCTCTCCACCTCCAAAGGATGGGTTTTTCTGCTCCAGGTCAACAAGTGACCAAGTCATTCATATATCTGTTGTTGGAGCTCACAGTTTGGCTTCTGAGAAGAGCAAGAGGAGGATAGCAAGGGCTGAACAGGAAGTTGTAGAAAGACCAGGGAAGTTCATGTGAGGCTTCTGAATGGGACTATCCTCCTAGGCAGTGATTTGTTAACATTCAGCTGCACGTGGATGTCCTTCTTCTGCACCTATGGATTCAAATTTTAAGGTGTAATTGTAATTACAATTGTAATTGTAAGGCAATTGGCATGACATTGCTTAGCACTGTTATTAATATTCACAGAGCAGGTAGCTGTATGTCTTCCCTTTAGGGGAGTGGAAACCTGGCATCCACCCGGGCTCTGTTAATACTAATCCCAAGTTATTTCAAGATGCTAAGGAAAGTGTTATTTTATTCTTCATTTTTCTCTTCTGTTTTCTTTTTTTTTTTTTTTTTTCTCCTCGCCAGTATTGCCTGTTTCTGGTCTGTCTGGAAAGGGTCAATGGAAAACAAGATTCCATTGGAACATTGAAACATGTCATTGCAACACCTGTGGTCAGTATTATGTGTGTATACTTTAATAGTCAGCTGAGTTTAAATAAACATGCAGAATGCCTGGTTTTGGAGAAGCAAGAAGTGGCAGCTGTTTGCTCTGGTGTTTCCCCCATGCTGTGGGCTACCTGCTGGCTTTGCAGAGGTGGAACAGTTTGGGGTGTCATTTGCTTGAAGCACTTTGTCATGCCTTCCCACAAGCCCTCCCTCCCTCTGTCTGGCTGCTTGCTGGTTTTCAATGAAAGGCCCTGTTCACACATGCGGCAACTCAAATTATCTCTAAATAAACCAGTATATGTGGAGGGTAATTCATGAGCACTTCCAGCACGATGATAAATGGCAGGCAGGGCCAGTGCGTACAAGGTGGCCCCTCAGGCATGTGTCTCAAGCAAGTTGTGCAAAGATACTGTAGAAGGGTGTGGAAACATGACCTTAAAATAAGAGCTGTGTCTTTTGGAGCTTTAGAGACCAGATTGTAAGTGACAGACATGCAGTATTTGATCTGTCACCTCTTGTCTAATATTTTATTTCCAGAACTTGACAGATACTTCAGGTTCTACCCCCTATTCCTCCCCATGTAACTACCAGTCTGCTTCCTGAAGGAACAACAGTCATCTTAGCACTTAAAAGACACCTTAGACAGCCAGGTGTGATAAATAATAACAATAAAATCTAAGAGTTTATGCACTGACCAGCTGTTTTCCAGCCCTTGCTGACAAAATTCTTGAAGTGCAGTTGAGCTTTGTATTAGCAGACACCATTCTTCTGTGATGACCAAGAGAGGGGAAAAGTCTGCAAGAGCTGTAGGAGGTTGTGGCCAGGTTCATCCCAGCAGGTTAAACAGGGACAAGGCATAACCCTGAGCACTGCTGTATACCTGTCCGTTCTGTAAGCTGTTAGCACAGCTCCAGCCCCAGCTAGAGCTTCTCCAGACAATGCCTGGGCACCATCTGGGGATGCACATTGGCCAGAGGCCATCACAAGTAGTAATTAGGCTGCAGGCACCTCGTTCTGGGGATGTGAAAGGGCTTGGCTGTCTGGATATGAGCTGCTGGGCAGGTGGTTCCAGTGCCAAGGGATGGAACCAACTTGACTTATTTACATGCATGGACAAGATGAAGGTTTTGGAATACAGGAGTCTCAGTGGTGAGGTACAGCAGATGTGAATTTTGCAATTTCTATTAAGCTTTCAAGTACTGCTTTCAGATACTGTCTCTCTTGAAAATCCTACATTTGCTGAGTTTCTATCATTGCTCTCGTATGGCAAGGAAGGGAAGAAACCCTTGGACTGCAGATAGTAGACATAAAATAATGTGAGAGAAATGTTAAATGACTGGGGAGGAGTTTTGTTCTTGTCTACAGACAAAGTATAGGAGATTCTTAGATTGCTGCTGATACAATTAAAAAGTGTGCTGTATTGCCCTATTTGTGAGAAGAGGAAGAAGGCACAGAAGAAAAGACAGCTCAAAAATATGGGAATATTAAACACAAATGGTATGCAACCTGATGTTCAGTGCCTTGCTTGTCACATAATAGTGTCTATGCTATGTCTGTACACATCTGTACCAGTGTCTGCTTTATTATTAGGAATCAAAAAAGACCTCCACTATAGTCAAACCAGTCATGCTTGTTGTTGAAAAAATTACTATTTTTCTGCCCTTAAAATTCCAGCTGAAATTGATCTGATTCAATGCTGGAAAGCTCATCCTGCATAAACCAGCAGTCCTGGAATCCAGCACACATGAATTATAGATGAAATGTATTTTTGCCCATTATGTCAATGCATTGCTTGTATTGGGGAACCTGAAATTGAACACAATGTTCCAGATGCAATCTCACATGTGTCAGATAAATGGGAATTAAAACTTCTTTCAGCTTACGCAGTCGTGTTACCATAAGAAGTAGCCTGGTTGGTCAGCCAAGAGATCAACAGAACTCTGCTTGTCTACACTGACGTGATAGGTTATCTCCAGGGGAGCTGGCATGTCTTTGGCTAAGGCACTAAGCTTAGAAATGTGTCTGGCTTGAAAAGTAGAAGGTGGACCTTGGCCCTGCCTGTTTGTACCGTGTTGGTATATCTTCGTGTCCTGTTAAAATGGACTCCCATGGAGCATAAGGTGTTTCGTCTAAACAAAGAAGGAGGTAACAGGGATTATTTTGGTATCTCAGAGGGCTGAGTGTGTAGGATGGTCCTTTCTCTGTCCTGAATGTTCTTTGTGCCTATTTCTGTATCCATCCAGTCTTTCGTATCTTGTGCTTTTTAACAAAACCGGACCTGAAGGGACGTGAGCCCTTACTGAGGTGCCTTGCTAAAGCTGAACTGCTCTCGTTGGTGCAGCTGCGTAAGTGTGTGCAACATGTTTGCAGCCTGTTAAAGTGAAGAACCATGTGAATAAATGAGTAGCCCTAAAGTGCTGAAAATGAACACTTTGTGATGGATTGAGGGGCTGGGGGAAGAATATCCCCCCTCCTTGCCCTGCATCCTCTCACCCCCCTTCCTTTCATTATGCTCACTAAGGTGGGTGAAGGGGATCCTTAGAGGAGGGGGTTACAAAGCTCTTGTCGTGTTCCCAAGGTCTGAAGTCAGTTGACAAAATGTGCACTGAGCAACCTGAGAGCCTCTCCTCTCAGGCTGGGAGGTCTGAGCACTGCCAAAAGCTTCTGGCCCCCTCTCCCAGCCTGGTGCTTTGAAAGAGTATCGTTGGCTCCATGACACTGCGGGTCTGTTGACTTGTGTTTGTATGTTTGTGCTTGGATGTGTGCAACTCAAAAGCAGGTCTGAGGTTAAGTAAAGCCCCTTGCTTGGTGGAGAACCTTGATCAACATGTCACAGAACGTGACAACTTCCATAATGGTTTTTAAAAAATGTGTACAGGGTTAGCTGCCAGCTTCCAGGGAGGGATATGTGTAACCACTTGAAATATTCAACTTCTGGGCTCTGCCATCTTCTCCACAGCAGTTTTGAAGACTTTGTTTGATTTCTCTATGCCAGCCAGTTACTGTACTATTTATCTGACATCTTTGAGTATTGTGTGGCTTACTGAAGGGTTTTTCATGTCAGAGACTTAATATAGGCTTTAGTGTTTTTGGTTTTTTTCCTAGTGTTCTAACTGAAAAAGAATTGTTGCTTTTTTTATTTCTTTCTCTATTTATGTCTCTCTTTATGGGCAGATATTTAATACTTCTGAAAATTTACTCCTTTTATCATGTCTTGATTCAGGCATCTAAAACCATGGCCCATTTTGAATTTAGGCCAAACAGCCCTGCCATGACATGACATGGTTTACTCTTGGTTAGGCACACAACTTAACTCAGGACAGATGGGTTTGGAGGTGAGGGTGATAAAATGATACCTAGGTTGCAAGGATATAGCAAAGTTTTGTCCTGTGTACATTAGTTGTAGCATACTCTGATGTCCCTCCAAGACATTGAGTTTTGCTCTTTATGAAAGACCTGTATAAGCATGAAATGTGGGAAATAAAAAGATGATTGAGAATGATTTTGCAGTCATTATGGACTTTTATTTCAAGAGCAATGTGACTACTGGGGTCAGTAATAATAACCAGAGTAGGCCTGCCTTTCACAGACACTCATAAACAAGTGTTGGGATACTTGCATGAAAAGAGGAATACTTATGATGCACAAAAAACCATTTATTAGATAGGCAGAAACCCAGAATGATGCCATGACCTGCCTACCACCTTCTAAGGTCACAGTCACCTGTTCTGCCAATACCGAAGTAATTTGCCACATCCTTTCCAGTAATATATTTTTGCTATACATCTTGAAAAAGTTTAGTGTTAAACTGGTTCTCCCATTCCCACTGGACCTCAGTGCAAATGAGAAATGAGAATCAGGTAAAAGCCTTATGAAAACAACTATTTTTGGCTTAGCCCTGATAGGACAACAACTCCGTTGTTCTGCTCTGGCATTGTCAGTGTGACTCATCTGTAGAGGACTTTCTGGCCCATTTTCTTTAAAAATGTGCTCTATCCAGAGAACTGACTGGGACTTTCTAAAACTGGAAACACTGAAAAAGAACAGCTTCCCCTTTTGCTGGGTGTTGGTTAACCCTTTCTATACCACCTGACGTCAGAAGGTAGAATATGTGCTGTCTTATGCAGGGAGGCGTTTTCAACCAGAAGAGTGATTTTAGAGACTTTTTCCTTCTGACTGATGGAGATTATGGAAAGGTTTTAAGGCTGTCATGGTGACTGAACACAGGTCTCCTCAGAGACTGAATGGCTGCTTCAGTGTGGGAAGAATGGGCAAGACTGGACGATGCCACTCTGAATGTCATGTGGCCTCTCGTGGTACCTTGCAGACCTTGGGTTTCAGAGGATTTTCCTGGTCTTTGGGATTCCCAAAGCATGAAGACTGCTGCCGAGCTTTGAGGGTGCCACCACTGACAGAAATATGATGCTCAGCAGAGAGCCTGGAGACATTTCCTCCTTTAGGACCTCATTAGCTAGGACCCAAACTGGGGAAATGTTTTCTTCAGTCACTCAAATACCAGAAAGCAACATGCATTTGAGAGAAGGGTTGGGGAGAATTCAGTCTTGCCATCCTCCCGGAGAGGACATGCCCCTTTCCACTTTTGTGTTCTCCCTGAAGATACAAACTGAGGTTGCAGCTGGATAAGTGCTTACTTTGTGTGACACTGAACAATTTCTCTCTCAAGGGCTGTAAGTACTATGTTGAATTAAGACTTTAGAAAGGTAAAAGCCAAGCTCCCTTTGCCTAAAGGAGCTTCCATTCATGGAGTCTGGAAGTGGTCTGACATGGACATTGGTGACCTGCTTTGTTATCTGTATGTGAAATCTGGCTCTGCTGAAACCAGTGGCAAAACTGCCATTGATTTTAGGAGTTCTGAATTTCTTTTTCAGTATGTTTATTTGCATTACTTTTTTTTCCTGTAACTTTTGATATGTAGGCATAGAGGACTTGGGGAAAATATTGGTATGATTGAGACACACTTTCCATTAAGGTAAGGGGTGGGCAGATGTCACTGTGGGAAGATACATTTAGAGTTTTGCCTGGCACTTTGAAATGCTTTTAATTTTTTCCTACCTGCCATGCTTCAGCCTTCCAGGTTAAACTTGTGTATGAATGGCAGGTCTTATTATTTTGAGTGTTCTGTGTTTTTCTTCATTATTTAGATACTGAATTTGCAAAACATTCCTCTTAGCAGGGCAATTCATCCTCAGCTGGATCTTAATGAGACCAGCGCTTCCTTTCCTGGGAAAGGATGTGCCTCTGGTGAGAGAAGCCCACCTTTCACAAACCACAGCTAAAACTTGTTTTTCCAGTGAAGCACAAAGCACACAGCCACTTGCAAATGTCAGTTTTCTTAGCATGAAGCAAATATGCATTTTGTAAATGTGGGACACACATGTTTTGATGTGGGTCTTGAACAGGGCTTCAGTATAGAGATAGCTCATCTTTAATTTATAGTTACATGCAATCGAGCCTTTCCAGGAAAAGCCATTTTGTGGTTCTTAGGCCAGGGAAGAAGAAGAAGGATAAAAACCTTCTACCCTAAACGGTAGCAGATACGACAGGCAGAACAGATCTATGTTCCCTAAATGAAAACTTAGTGTAGGGCTCTTAAAATGTTTTTCATTATTAAAATCCCTGAGAGATTCATGCTAAAACTCTTTCAGAGATCAGCTCTCCTTTCTCTGGGAAAAAAAGAAACACTCCTTTTTTGTTTGCTACCTCTGTTGCCACATGCAGATTTAGTTAAATTCAGCTGGCGGCCAGTCACCAGTGGTGTTCCCCAGGGGTCAGCACTGGGGCCAGTTCTGCTTAATCTCTTTGTCAATTATATCGATGAGGCGATCGAGGGCACCCAGTAAGTCTGCGGACAACATTAAGGTGGGTGGGAGTGTTGATCTGCCAAAGGATGGGGGGGCTCTGCAGAGGGATCTGGACAGGCTGGATTGATGGGCTGAGGCCAATTGTAAGAGGTTCAACAAGGCCAAGTGCCAGGTCCTGCACTTGAGTCACAACAACCCCATGCAGTGCTGCAGGCTGGGGGCAGAGCGGCTGGAGAGGTGCCCAGAGGAAAAGGTCCTCTGGTCAACAATGGCTGAACATGAGCCAGTGTGTGCCCAGGTGGCCAAGAAGGTCATCAGCACCTGGTCTGCCTCAAAAATAGTGTGGCCAGGAGGACCAGGGCAGTGACTGTCCCCCTGTAGTGGGCACTAGTGAGGCCACACCTTCAGTCCTGTGTCCAGTTTTTGGCCCTTCACTGCAAGAAGGTCTGGAGCACAAGTCTGGTGAGGAGCAGCTGAGGGAGCTGGGGCTGTTCAGCCTGGAGAAAAGGAGGCTCAGGGGAACTTACCACTCTCTACAACTCCTGAAAGGAGGCTGTAGCCAGGTGGGGGTCAGTCTCTTCTCCCAAGTAACAAGCAATAGGATAAGAGAAAATGGCCTCATATTGTGCCAGAAGAGGTTTAAATTGGATATTAGGAATAATTTATTAATTTGTTCAGTGAAAGGATGTTCAAGCATTAGAATGGACTGCCCAGGGAACTGGTGGAGTCACAATCCCTAGAGAGATTTAAAAGACATGCAGATGTTGCTCTTTAGGGACATGGTTTAGTGGTGGACTTTGCAGTGCTGAGTTAATGACTGGACTCAGTGATCTTAGAGGTCTTTTCCACCCTAAAGAATTCTATGATTTTAAGATGTAGCCACAGGTTTTAATCTGATTATGAGACCTGCTGCAGGAAATTCTCCAGCCTCTCTTGTGCCCAGTTTTGACTTAGTCGAATCAAAATGGCATTTCTGGACTGAAAATTCATCAATCATTGGAGTCCAACAGAAAACTTGAGTCATGTGGTATGTTTATAGAGGGAGTTACAGTCTTTTAGGAATCAAAAACATTTTATTAACAGTAATTGGTTCATGCTTTCCTCCCACACATATGCAACCACCACCAAGGATGAGGAATGTCTTGGTGTTTTGTAGGGGATATCAGTGGGGAAGATGTATGTACACAGCACGAAATTACAAAAAAAAGGAGTTTTATCATAACTTTGTATTCATGCTTCTAAAAGAGCTGTGGGATTTTTTAGGGGTCTGTTCCTGTTGGTCTGTACAGCACCAGCAGTAATCATAGAATTACAGCATTATTGAGGTTGGAGAAGACCCCCAAGATCATCAAGTCCAGCATTTGACAGAATACCACCATGCCCAGTAAACCATATCATGTTCCATGTCTACCCAGGGATGGTAACTCCACCACTTCCCTGGGGAGCCTGTTCCAAGGCTTGACCACTCTTTCACTAAAGGAATTTTTTCCTAATATCCAACCCGACCCTCCGTTAATGCCACTTTGGGTCATTTCCCAGTGTCCTATCGCTACTTGTCACCTTTGGATCGTGTTGAGGCTATTGCTTCTGTACCAACACTTGTAACACGTTGCTGGATTATCGTTACCTTGGCCTGGAATATCTCGGTGCTCTTTGATCAGCATTTGGGTGAGAGACATTTCGTTGCACCCCTTGTCTGGTACTGCAGGTGCCTGTGTACTGCAAATACAGCTGCGTGTGTGGCAGCACTGCTGTGTGCCTGCCCCTTGTTCAAACCAGCTGGCTCAGGCCCTGTGCTGAAGGCTGTCACCTCAAGCAGCAGAGCTGTTCTGCACTGTGGTATATTCAGCCTTTACTGATGCTCACCACAGCTTCTCCTGAAAGGAAAATGGGTACTTGGCTAATCTGTCAGAAACTGGCTTGTCCTAAATCATAGGAACAAAGAAAAGCTTGTAAGGAAACTGCTGCATTATCTCTATCAGTCAGCCTTTCCTTATTTCCATTACATGCAGCCTTGCTTATGTCTCTGACACTTGGGGGATACTCAAATTCTGCTCTTCTTTTCTTTTTCTTCAGACCAACTGTCTTTGGGTCTGATCCAGACCCCAGTCAGTTTGAGGGAAGTCTTCCTAATGCTGTTGGCTGGTTTTGGATCTGCTCTGTCACTTGCACCCCTTTAGTAAATTAGAGGCACACGTTTAACTTCTTAGAAAGCTGATCTCAGGAAGGTAGAAATCAAATAATTTCAGTGTAGCACCTCAATGCTCTGCTTGAAACAGATCTGTCAGAGGGTTGCTCATCCCGAAGAAAGACATAACAAAGGAAGGATTTTCTCCTGAATATAGTATGGTTTCTAATATTTTCTATTAAAAACAATTCAATAGAAAATATAAAAGAGAAAGAAATCTTTCTTGTGCAGATTGCTTCCTCTGCCCCACAGACAAATTCCACAGGATCAACTTCTTACATCCCTTCTTGAACCATCTTTGCTATAATAAAAGACCTAAAAAACTAGTCAGATCTCACTATTTAATATATACCAACAGGGTGAAATGGACCAAAAGTCTAAATCAGTACTGTCAAATATCTGTAGGAACTAAGGAAATGGCTTCAAATCCTTACCCTAGAATCAGCAATGAATGTGAATTTTTGTTTTGAAATTTTTGTTGGGTTTTGGGGGGTTTCTTTGTTTGTTTTGGTTTAAGTTTAGGTTTTGGTTTGGTATTATTATTATTATTATTACCACCCTTATCACTGAGGAGAGGTCTTTTATGGAAATAGAAGTATTTCTGGCCTGAGGTCTAAATTAAAAGAGCAGCTGATCTTCAGAAGTCCCAAAGGTATGGAAGAACACAGGGGCAAAAGGTGCTTGCTGGTGGCTTCATGGAGGAATAGGAAAAGGACAGGGAGAGCCTGGAGACACTAAGGAACAAGCTCTGTGGTGCCTCCTCCATGTCAGGGTTTGTGCATGGATCACAGTGCCATTGTACCCTAACTTTGGAGCAAAGCATCACTGAAGAGAACAGCGTGTGGGAGCTCCTGGCCAAGGGTGCCTGGAAAAAGGGACAGCTACCACCAGTCACTCCAGGCAGATGGGATCAGCTGCTGAGGGAGCACCTGAGCTGGAAACAGGGGTCTCTAGAACTCCAGCTGTTGTCCCTCTGAGCTGTACCTCTTGGTGCCGGGTGGGCCATGTGTGCAGAGTGGTTCTGATCCTCGGATCAGATGGGGCCTTTCACGAGCACTCGGGAGCCGTCACTGGAAGAGGACAAGCTGAGAAAGCTGCAATCTCAGCTTCTGCTTGGGCTGAAAAAGTAAAAATTTCAGTGAGAGCAACTGTGTAGGGTGTGTGGCAGGTTTGAGGGGTAGAAGGTAGTGTGAAAGGAAGTGTGGTTTGGTGTTCCCCTCCTTTCCCTAAAGAAAAGGTTTCATGTCTTTAATTTGGTACTTTATAAGATGAATATTGCTTGTGTCAGAGGCAATCTCAGCTGTTCTCCTAGGCATCTGGGCTGGTACTGGTGCTGATTTTACTGCTGCTCTTCAGCAGGGACCTTTGGAGGCTAAACCTGACCTTTTGAGGCTTGGCAGAGATGTTACAGGTGAGCTGTGTCCTGCTTTTGAAGGCCTTGGCTGGAGCCTCTGGATGCTGCTGAAGTGCTTACATATAATAAGAACAAGGGTTTCTTTTCATCTCCTTGTGCTGAGTGGGATGTTACCTTCTGGAGATGGCATCTGCCTGGGAGAGCACGGGATTTAACACCAGGGAATGACTGGGAACCGGTAACAAAGGTGTGGGTGCTCTAGTCCTTTTCCACGGAAAACCTGAAATCTAATAAAAATGTTTATTTATTTTTTATCTTGGCTTTCTTTCAGCTTTTATTATATAACAGCTACAAAGATTTAATTAAGAAGACTACTGCATGTGGTCAACTTTGTGCATACTAAGGATGTGATAAAAACAACAGCTACTGTAAAAACCCTTAAATAGTTCTGTCAGTCTCCTGAAAAAGAGGAAACTTGGTGTTTTCTAACCAGTCTTTTCCTATCATGAAATAGGATTGGGGGATTTTAGAGGATGATAAATTGACTATGAGTCAGTGGGGCAACATCTTGCTAAAGGAATCTGCTCTACTGTACTGCAGATAGTGTGGGGTGTACTTCAAAACCTAAATAAAAACTACCCAGACACTCAATTTTCCACTTTCCTCAGCACTGACTGGGCCACAGGATGCAGTTTGGGCTTCATGTTATAGAATTGGACAAGTGACAATCCAGTGCTGAGACCACAGCAGTTGTGGAAAATGAGAGTCAGTATTTTTGCAGAGGAAGGGTGCTGCCCTGATGGGAAGAGAAGTGAACAAGGACACCTCATGACAATTACACACATAAACACTCAGACCCTGCAACAAGACACCTGATCATCAGAGATTCTCTGTCTCCAGGACCCTGCTCTGTATGGGATTAGGACTGCTAAAAGACAGCAAATAGAACAGCACAAGGCCGTATCAGTGGGAAAATGGAGACCCAGCTGCTTTGTTCTGGTTGTTATGTTGCTTTTGCATCTGTTCCACATTGCAAGAAGGCTGATACCAATTCCTATATAGCCAAATACAGTCAGCACAGCATCCTGTGTGGTTTAAGCCCAAATTCTTGGGGGAGAATTAATCTGGAGGGTGCATTTTTATTGTCTTGACTGGCAAACAGCTGATCTGACAAGAAGCCTGTGGTAGTGCTGAAAGCTCACAAAAGTATTTCAGAAGCATCTTAATTCATGGCTCATATCTCAGTTTGTGCCTCCACATTACTGGTTGCTCTACAGTAAGTCTTTCGGCATTTGAGCTCAGCTGCCTCTGCTCTTTCCAGCAATGAAGATGAGGGTCACTTCTTCTCATTAGTCAGGAAAAGCTGAATTTAAAAATAACATGCTGATGTTGCTGCACGGAAGTGTTTAAGTTGGATTAAATATGAGAGAAAAATAAATCTGGGAAAAGCAAGCTACAAAGGGAATTGCAGATTCACTTTCCAGTCTGAAAGATTTTTAGGGCAGAGACTGTCAATTATTTTGTTTGTTCAAGAGTCTCAACATAAATGGGGCCTCTAGCTGCTTCCACAATGTAAATTATTGATGCTGTTAGGATCCACAAAAGACATGTGCCTAGCTTTAAGCACAGGGGTAATAAAACAGACGTCTAGAGGAATCCTTTTGCTCAAAGTTAAAAAAGTGCTTATATTCTTTGGGCTTCTGGTGGCTGCTTTAGGGCTTACGTACCTGATGGGATCTGGAAGTAACAAACTGGCCGTGCTGTGATAGAGGGTGCAGGTCTGAATAGACACACTTGGAAGTTCCAGATAATTCTTACGACCTCTCAGAGAAACTCAGCCCCGCTGACTTCGCAGGAAGCCACTTGAAATAGGTAGTCCTTATACAAAGTGACAGCAGGTACACGATCCTAATAAAAGAAACATGGTCCCGTTGCACATCATCCTGTCATTGCGTTACCTTGCCTGACAAAGGAAGGCGACACACTGTGATCTGAAAGAGATCTGAGGTGACACGGCACCTGACAAGACATCCTGACTGATGGAAAGGGAGCTGGGAGGCAGGGAGGGTGGGAAGGAGGTGAGGCTGGAGCCACATGGGGCTGTGGCTCAGCGCTCACTGGTTGCTTTGTGTTGGGTGGTCTGTGCCTGTGCTCCCGGCAACAGATGTGAGTTTGTGAGGTGCCAAAACGAGCCTTGGCTAAACAGAAATAACAAAAAGAAAAAACTGAAGAGACAAAAAAGTTAATAATCCTCAGGCTCTGGGGCCTTTTGGCTTGCTATTTTTCACCCCAGCCTTCAAACAACCTGTGCTACAGCAGATTGCAAGCCCTTACAGATTTGCTAGCCTTTGCCTTTTGGAAAAAGCCTTGCTTTCTTTTTGGCTCAGTTTACATTCCTTTTCAGACATCTCTCCCTTGCTTGGAGGTGGAAGTTTGCAATGTATTATGCATGATGTTATTTAAACCTCTATGTTGATTGTGGTTTCTATGGGGGCCCTTTTCTTGATGTTGTTTTTTTTTTGAATGTATCACCTGCCTTTGGAGCAAGACACTTCTGGCTTGGCTGTCCATGCTGTGAAATGGCAGAGGGAGCAATGTGAGAGGAGCCCTAAGCCCTGCAGACACAATGCCATGGTGATCAGTAAAAGCTGCCTGATCACACCTGTCTGTCCTGCTTGGGGCCTCTGTGCTCTCTGCATCCTTCAGTCTCTCTTCTCTGGTCTCTGTTTCACACACTTGCCCCTTGCTGGGGGATAAGTTGCAGGCAGCCTGTTGGAGGCAGTGCCTGTGCTTGCAACCAGAGGAACACCCTTCAGGAGGGAGAGCATGCATCAAAGGCATCCAGCTGCCAGGAAGGAGCTGTGGATTTTCCCTTTTTTTTTACTTTTCCTGGGTGAAAGGGAGAGAAGCTGTGTAATGCCTCGTGTTCATCTCTTTATCTTGAAGTACAGAGCTGAGGGGCAACTTTCCATTCCTTACAGTGGAGTTGTCACCATGTAGTTCTTTGTTTCAGGAACAAAGTGACACAAAAAACCTTGGGGAGATGCACAGCAGGAGCCCATGAGAGATCTGCCCCTGGTGAACCCAGAGGGGTGGGCTCTGACCTCTGCAAGCAGTGCACTACTCACCCCAGTGCCTCCAGTTCCACCTCAGCCTCCCCAAAAAAATGAGATTGTGCCTCAGTGAGAGGAAGCATGAGTCAGCTTTCCCAAGTGCTCAGGAGAAGGTTTGGGTCTGCAGAAGGAAGGTCAGTCTTTGGTAATCCAGTGCAAGGTGGCAGCTCCTTGGGCTTGGAAGGAGACCCTTGGCTGAGCCTGGTGGAGCCCATCTTGAACTCTGCTGGTTCAGATGACCCTTCTGAGCATGGATGGCCACCCGCAGTTCTGAGACTCACAAAACACTGAGCCCCATCACCTGAAGAGATTTCCTTTCTTCCGGCTTCTGGCTGTACCCTCAAAGCCTTTCCCTTCAGGAAGAGTCTTTTTCGGAGTGTGGGTGTACATATGTCCTCCACAGAGTCATGGTCAGAGCTGTGCTCACGAGGCACTGTGTTACAGGCAGAGCAAAACTGATATTTCAAACTGGAAGATGAAAAAAGATAAAGGGAGTTGCACAGATGGAGAAGCTGTAGATGAGTGAATGACACTTCTGCCCCTCTGCTGAACTGTGTATGTAGTACACGATTTGGTTGTGGTCAATCAATCCTACCTAGGGCAGAGACCTAAGGTGAGGAGATGCCCTTTAAGCAAGGAAGACATGGGAACTGTGTGCTCCTCAAAAAGCTGCTAGAGACCTCAGGGACATTCTTGCAAAAGGCAGTGCTGCTACATCTTCACAGCTTCCCCATCACCAAGCTCCACGTGCTGCAATCTTACTGCTTGGTTGCAGAGGAGAGGTCTCCCAAGTATAAAAAACTCCAGGCTCTGATGTGCCAAGCAGCTGTGGCCTCTGCTGAAAGGCCATCACTCACTGATTGCCTGGGTACTGTGTGAAAATTGACAGATTTCAACTCCTGAAATCAGGTTTGGTTCATTAATCTTTGCACTGGGCTGACTCCCAAGCTTACATGAGATGATTAATTTAAGGTGGAGAACCAAAGAAATTTGAGATTCAGAATGTAGGGTTTTTCTGAATTTGGGGGCAAAAATTTCTTGCTTCTCTGGAACAAATTTGGGGTTCAATCCTCTCTCTATGATGACTCTGTGGCCCAGGAAAGGGTTAACATCTCTAAGTCAGCTGCCCCACTGCCCACCCTACAACAGGCTTAGCTTGGCCTTCCATTGTTTGGACTAAACCTTCCCAGATTTACTTACTTCCTTTTGATGTCTGGCAATGTTTGTTTATTAGCGCCAGTGGCCTGTGTTAACTCTGAGTAAGTCTTTGACTAAATCCCATTCTCTGCCTTTCCTCCCTTCACGGGCTTGTGAGCTGATAAACTTCAGTGCTGGCTTTCAAACCCAGTGAGGTTAAACATGAACTTCTTTTACACCTGCCTGCTTTCCCAGCTAATGGACTCTGGTGGCTGCTGAGAGAGGAGTCCTTTTATGGCAAAGAGAAGGCTGCAAAAGTTCATTTCGTTTCTGGTTCGTGTGTTCGAGAAGTGGGGTTTTAACTCTTGGAGAGGAAAGGATTGTTTTAGTGAATTCCCTGCTGTTGTGAGGTCATCTGCTTAACCACAGCAGAGAAATAATAACAGGACAGGTATTAGTCCATAAGTCACACAGTGTTATATGTAGTCCACCAAGCATTATTTTATTATTCCCTTTTTTTCACGGTGCTTAAGTACCATTTTGGGACTCATGATTTAGACAGCTTCAATCTAAAGTATGAATCAAGAGAAAGAAGACGAGAGCTGTTTGGGAAATGATAAGTACTTCCTATGGAAACTTTTGCAACAGCTCTGTTTTTCCTTTAATTATGGGAAAGTTCCATTAAAAGAACAAAGCCTACCAAAAAAAAAAAGCAGCAACCAAAAACCAAAACCCAAATCCACATGTTTTTTACACATTTTTAATACTTGAAATTTTAAATTTTGTTAGGCGTCTAACTCAGGAGAGAAGGTATTGAAAAATCCCCTTCAACTGTTTGTGACTTTTCATTTTAAGACAATCTCCTGACTAGATTTTCTTATGTTATTTAATTACAGACATAAGCCCTACTCTCAAATTCTATATGGGTTATGTGCTTTATGTATATGCTCTAAGTTTTATGATTTACAAATATAAAATAAAGCTGTATGATAATAATTTTAAAGTAAAGAATCTTTGGATATTTATTACTCCATTATTTCATCTCATAAAATTCTCTTAATCAGCAGTGATTAATTTTTGAGTCATCAGTATCTAAGAGTCCTAAAATGTCTTGTGGGTGCTTAAATATTCTTTTTACGGGATTTACAAATTCACTGATTTTTAAAATGGTGTTTCAAGGGTCTACAGATGTTCCAGCATGGAGAAGTAACTCTGTGGTGCCAGTCTGAACTTTTCTATGCCATAAAAATGTCTTTGCCAAAAAGAATTCGCATTCAAACTGCAGGTGATTGACAGGTGGCAAAGAGGAAGGATTATAGAATTTGAATTGCAGAGTGAATCCAGATTGCACTGAAAGGTTTCAAAAGCCTAGGGAAAATTTGTGGTCATCCAGAACTGAATTTACGTGACAGTCAGATGACATAATAACAGCCCTCCTTTTTCTCTCCAATATTTTTTCTTCATATATTTTCTTAACTATAGCATTTGGTGGAGGGGCTTTTATCTCATTTTGCCCATTATTCTTTGGCAATGCCTTTGATCTCTTTTGGTGTGGTGATGGAAGACCTCTGCAGAAGGTTTCTGGCATCGTTCAAGAAATTGTCACCCAGTTCCTCTGTAGCCCCATCAGTACAGTGAGGGGAGCAGATGCCTGCCTTTCTACCCCTCCTATTCATAGCCCAGATTCCATCCCAGCCTCCTCCATCCCAGACCCACGACAGCTTCTTCTCCAGTGTCCCATGCCAGCTCAGAGCAGGACATGTACTGTGTGGCTCTGCCAGGAAAGGCCACCAGCAGGGGCCACAGGGGTGCTTATGTGCCTGACTTCCACCTGTCTCCACGAGCATCAGGGACCTGGTCACCCAGCCTGCAAAACAGACTTCTCAGGATACTTAGACACTGTGAGGGAGAGCAGACTGTTATTTAACTTTAAAGATCAAAGCTTGACCCTGTCTGCCTAAGAGCTATTCCTGTCTATGTAGAAACCTTTTGGTTTCAAGAGGTCTCTGGTTTACACAACCAGGGCTTTCTCCAGTCCTTTCTGCAGCCAGCTTAATGCTGAGATGTGCACAGAAATACTCTGCAGAAGCCTGGAAACAGCTCACTGTGAGTCTGGGAGCACTATTTTCCAATAGGTCAATATTTCTGAGATTGTTATGATAACCAGTGACAAAAAAACCTGTTGACATGGAAAACAGTGTTGATGTAGCTAAAGTAGTTGCAAATCCCAAGTACATTTCAGCACAAATCTGCATATTATAGACACAGTTCTTTGTAAACGAATGCCCTAGTGCCACAGCAGCCTTCAGAACAGGAATTGCTTTGCCTTGTCTTTAACTAGGGTTGTGAGTCACAGAAAGGTTTTGGTTCTCCTTTTTGCATGAAAAAACCCCAGCCTCTTGTATATTCCAAATATCTTCTTTAAACATTTATTTGCCTCTTGCAGTGCTGGACTGCTTGTGCCCTTTGCCTGAGCAGTCAGGCAGTTCCCTTTGAAGATGTTTACTAATTAAATAAGAACAAAGATGGAATGAATGTTAAGCACCTTCAAACACTTGTTGTGTGCTGCAGTTCCGTGACTGTACTTCACAGGCTGCTTAAAATCTATACATTCTGGGATACACCAGATTCCTTTAATGGATTCTCTTTGTTAAAAAGATTAAGGGGAAACAAAGGGAATTCTGGTTTGTTTCATAGTCTGTTTTTCACATCTGCAACTTTTACAGTAGGAAAGGTGCAGAGTTTGTTGGATCTGGCAGAGCACTGAGGCCCAGCATGGCAGATCCCAGCTCCAGCTGTGGCTTTGGGAAACTTACTGGCTCTGCTTCTTTTCCTTATCCACCAAGCACAGGCTGGTACCTACAGGCACAAGTGCAAACCAAACCCCTGCTACAAGCACTGCCAGATTCAGGGGTATCCAAATTCTGAATAACCCTTATTTTTAGGATCTGGGGTAAAGTTGCTTTCTCACTCGTTTGGGTGTGACACATTCATGCTGATCTCAATAGCTGGAGATCTTTTTAATTAAAGAACAATGATAAAAAGCCACATAAAATGGGTTGCATCAAAGCATAATCATACTACAAATGCTAATTATTATAATTATATAAGATTGCTCACGTTTATTTTCTAGGTGGGAAGGCACACCAGCTGACTGGGTTTCAACGTGCGGCTATTTCAGCAAAATTTCAAGGAGTCAGATGTCTTAGGAGTCTAGGAGTTGTCCCTTCCAAGCTGCATAGCTATGGTCAGTCTCTCACCTAATATAAACATCTCACTCAATGCATGAAAATTGACATGAGGTACTTTCTTTGAACAAGTTCCCGTCACTGACTTTCTTTGGTTTTCCTGTTTTAGAGACCTCTCCCAGGCTGGCAAATGCTAGTCCCTCTGGGGAGGTCGTAGAAGTGCTGTAGGTACATGCAATGTCCTGCTGGGCTGCTTGTTCACAAGTGGTCCAATCACCCCCACTCAGCCATCCCCCTGGGATTATGTCAGGGTTTGGTGCCTTCCAGAGGAATAAACAGGCCCAGCATGACTGGTCCTGCTGTTAGTGCAGGAGCTGGGGCATGGTGTGCAATAGCAACAACCTCCTTTTCCCTGCCAAGAGGCCAGTGAGGAGGTTTCCTGGGACAGCAAATCTGGAGTCATAGCAGATACTGTTGATTTGCTCCAGATGAATTACCAAAGGAAGCCTTGTCAGGAAAGTGGGAAGACACAGAACCCCAGGAGCAGTGATCTGGTATAGCAGCCAAGGTGGAGAGAAGGAGCCATGGTGAGGAAAAGGTCAGGAGACAGAGGAGACCAAAAGCCTCTCAGGGCAGAGGAGGAACCACTGCTTGGTTGGGCTGCTCTTTCAAAGTGTGCAACCAACGTTTATTTTACACTGACAAAACTATGTTAAAATATACTTTTGCTGAGCTAATGAGCAGCCCCAACACACACCTTGAAAAGTCAAGACTGGAGTCCTTGTCTCTATGTAAACAAACTTTGGGAGACGGCTAAAACATCTTGTTAGGAACAAACAAATGAAACAAAGCAATTTTGAATCATTCACAATTAAAAATAATTAAAGGCTGTTAAAAATCCTCTCTAAAGATGATGGGTTTAAAAAAAAAATTCCTAAGTGAAATGGTTCCAGAGTGTAGGGTATAATTTTTTAAACAAAAACAATACAGTGAGTTACATAGAAAGTTGTAAAAAAAGGAGCTGCCAACCCCAGTTTATATTTTTCCTGGTTAAAAAAAAACCAAAACCACCACCACCTCAAAACAACATTTCGTTGAAATTTTTACTTATCTTTTTCTTTGGGGCTGGTGAATGGAGATGTGCAAGACAACTAAATTGGCATCAGTTAATTGTTAAAGCTCTTGAGTAAATATTTGCATGATCATAAGATGAATTGTGTTGGAAGGGACCTCAGGAGGTCTCTGGTCCAAACTCCCTCAAAACAAGGGCAGTGCTGAAATTGGGCTGCTCAGGGCTTTATCCCTGAGGTTTTGGATACTGTATGATACTATATGCTGAATGCAACTGTGTTCCCCTGTCAGTGCCAAGAGAGGGCTATACAGTTGCCCCATTTCTGTTCTCTGCCCTCGTGGGTTGGGGTCTGACATCCTACTGCATGTGGAGGTTTACCTTGCAGGGGAAGAGTAAAGTCAGGGGTTTTATTTACTGCTTCTGTTCAACAGCTTTCCCTGGGGCAAAAGCAGCATCATACAGTTCATCCAAAGCCAGGTACAGCATCCCATTTGAGATCACCCAAAGCGAAGGGCACTGATTTCATAGGGGAAACTGAGATAATGGGCACGCACATCTGATGAGAAAGGGAGAAAAACCTGGGCAAAGGCCAGTAGTGATATCTGCTGCCTTTCTGTTACAGTGTTTCCTCTCCTGCACTGGAAATAAAGGTGCACACCCCTAACTTTCCATAGGCTTTCTTGTCTCCAGGACCCAAAGCTGCCCAGCAAAATTGCTTTCATCTTTTAAGCAGCGGATTTTCACTATGATTAAAGTAGCATTTTGTTTTTGTGCCTAGTGAAGGGAGCTCTAACACATATTTCCATTCTTTGTTTTCCACACTACTGCTTTAATAAAACTTCCTCTTAATAAAGGCAAACCACTACTAAAAAGCACAGATAGTTCCATGAGTAGCAAAGCCCAGGAAGTTTCATTTCCTATAGATTTGTATCTTGAGGCTGAATTTTTGTGTGGTGTCTCTGGTGTCTAATGATAGATGAATCACATACCATGATTTAGATGGGAGGGGTCTCCTTGAGGTGTCCAATCCAGCATTAAGGTCAGACAAGGTCTAATTCTGGAGGTAGGTCAGATTTCTTGGGGTCTCATTCAGCAAGGTTTGGGAATCTCCAAGGCTGGACAGTGCCCACCCTCTCAGGGGTCTTGTTTCAGCACTGAACTCCTCTGAAGGTGAAACAATTTTGTTCTGTCCAGCTGGAATAGGCTCCAACGCAAGTTGCGGTTGTTTCATCCTGTCCTTTCACTGTGCGTCTTTCAGAAGGGGCTCTCTCCATTTCCCCTGTTTTCCTTCCACCAGGCAGTAAAAAGAAAGGAACCTGATCCCCCTGCCCATAGTTTTGTCCTCTCTTGGTTGAACAAAGCCAGCCACCCCAGTCTCTCCTTGCTCATAATGAACTTCAGTGTCTGCTCCACCCCACTGCTGTTCACTTGGATGCCTTCAGGTTTTTATGACTCTTCTGACTCTTGGGTTATGGTCTCAAAGCAAGATAGACTACAGGGGGTTTTTTTGCTATTTGATTTTTTTTTCTTCCTCATCCTCCTATTTGCATAGCTTTTGTGTCTTTGAGTCTTTCACCTCTCTGTCAATGTATTTAATAATTTTTAAACTTGATAATGGGTTTTAAAATTATTGCTGGAAAAGGTTAATATACAGGTACACCCAGCCTTACACAGAGTAATTACACAGGCCTCATATTCTTGTGAAAGGAGGCTAAAATGCCAGCAATGATAATGTATTGGTCTTAGGTGGAAAGAGAGAAAAACCAGGTGACAATTAGGCAGAGCTCATTCCAGATCAGTTGCGTCTGTAGAAGAGGTTTCTTTTCTGAGGTATTTGTCATGTTTTCCTGCTGGTATTTATTGACCTCTCAGACAAAATTATTTTTTCTAAAATCAGCTGGGTTAATCTAGACACAGAGCTGAGGCTGTTTCATCTCTCCTGGTGGACACTACTTCACGCAGAAGTGCCAGTAGAGTATCAGCAGGTGTTTTGAGGAATGCCCTACTAGGTACTCTAGGTGACCTGAGAGGGTGCAGGGAGGGAGCTGAAGACACAAGTCATTGCCCTGCACATGGGAAATCTAAAAGGATTTGCCTCACCAATGTTGTATCTTAAAGATTTTTATTATCCAAATGAGACCTATACTGGTAAAAAACCTGGTTTACACCCGAATAATGTCAGTTTTTTCCAGTGAAGATATTTCTGGCATGGAAAAATGGGGTACAGGTTGCATGGGCAAAACTCTTCTTTCACCTTGTGGCTTAGTGGAGTACTCCGCTTGGGTTATTATATGGCCATTTGGAAATCCGAGTAGGCTGGGTACTCAGTGTCTGCCACACATCACAGCCTGGCACCCTCATGACTGATGCTTCCCCAAGTCTGTATTGCAGACATGGTCTAAAGAAAACTACTGTAAATATTTTTGCACTAGCATAGCTGTATCGATTCTTGGAGGGTCAACGATGCTGCTTTGCTTATATGATTACAGCTAAACTGGCAAACCTTCCTGCGAAGTCACCTCCGCTCGATGGCAATTCATTTTGAGCTTCTCAGAGGTTATCGTGAACATGGAAAACATCCGGCAAATGGATTGTTCCTGCAGAAGCAATGAATGCAGATTGAATCGCCCTTGAGTACGGCTGAGTTCTCAGACAGCAACAGAGCACCATGCCTGTGTTATATTACTTTTACATATTTATAAGCTAGTGAGTGTTACACATTTGACAGGGCAAGTCATTGCTCAGCTTCCAAGGGCTCTTTTTAAGAAAAACAGGCACTTTCCAAAAAAATCCACAGAAGTTTTTTTTTAGAGAAAGCTGGAGGCTGAAGTTGGAAGCGTACATTTCAAGGAGCTAAAGCCCAAGTCTTTTAAATTACTGGGTTTGTTTTTATTTTCTTTAAACCAGCTGTTTTATCTCTTTCCTATGCAGTTTCCTTTCCTTGCCTACATGCAAACTTCTGTTCTTCATTCCTCAGGTCTTCATCTAATAGTTATTACTTGAAGGAGCACCTAAGATGGCAATGGATAATGAAGCCAGCCTTTTGAAGAGTCTTCAAATAATAAAATGGTCTTGCATCTAGCTGTGGGATTTATTTCCCAAAGACCGTGAAGAAATTAGCATGAACTCTTCACATTTTTCAATGTTCTGTACATATTTATTTCATTTTTTTCCTCCTCTCCTATGTTTGGAGTCTGATCACAAAGCATCTCTCTTTACCATGCAGACTTTTGTCTTTCTGTCTGGTCTCACAGACTGTCTTCTGCTAAGTAACTGAGTCATCTGGCTCATCTCTACCTCCAACTTCCTTAGGTGCTGAGTACTGTTCTTTCACAAATTTAAGTCTGTTTTTTTATGCTTAGGGACTTTTCCACTTTTTAGCCCTTCCTTCTTTTGGACAGTCTGTACTGGGTGCCTTTTCCTATTCATGTACTTGCTTTTCTTTCCTACCCGTCAGGAAGAGCACTGTCATAAAGAAATTACTTCCTCTTCGCTTAGTGTAACTTCTGGACAGGAGACAGTGTGTACTGAAGGTCCTGACAGCCAGCGGGGTTTCCCCAAAATTCAGCATTTCAATTTTAGTGACATTTAACAAACCACCACAGTCAGAAGTCCCAAGCTGCCTGATGAAGCTGGTTTGTATGCACGTACTTACCCACACACAAACTCTGATTGTAAGAGCGCTCTGTCAAACTGAGCATCCGCAACCTGAATCCTGATGGCACCCAGACCTCAGTGGTAGCCATGCAGCAGTCTCAGTTTTTCTCTGGTCATTCCTCCCAGCAAGGAGAAAGTGCTTTTGATGTGCTTTTATTTATTAAGGTTGCCTTGCTGAAAGTGTGGTAGAAGTTGTTATACTCCACTTTTATGGGTTTTCACTGTCGGTTGTTAACTAGGGGCAAAACCAGAGCTGGGTTTGAGATGGAGCAATCACAATGGCTCAGACCAGAACCTCTCTGCCTGCCAGTGGGGCTGCTGCATCCTCTGTGGTTGGATCAGTGCCTTAACATCGCCTGAGATCACATATAAAACTAATGCTGTAGAATGCTATGGTGCCTGCACTGAACACTCATGTTCTGTCACCTTCACACCCACTTACTGGAAAAAAATATTATAGTTAGGGCTGTATCTTCATTGCTCAGAAAAGGACTTTTTCTGAGGCAGAAGTGAAATGTGCAGCAAGAACCCACAGGGTCCCATAGGAAGCGAGGTTCAGGTCAGTCACAGTTTTAAGTACAGCACTGCCAAGCAGTTGAGAAGACCTATTGTGTTAGCACTGTATTGCCCTGTTGTTAGCTTTCAGGAGATGACTAATGCGCCTTAATTAATCCCTGTGTGAAAAACATACTTTGTCGGCAACACAGACAAGGCCAAAACTGTGAGCAAGTTACTGGGAGCTGCGTCTTCACGACGTGTTTTTCATCAGGGAGATGTTGTCCACATAAGGAAACCAGCACAAACTGTGCTCTTTGGTCAAAACTTATTTACTGAAAATGATGAAAACCTGTCCCTAGTTCAAGAAGAAGCATCTTCATAAGTAGAAAAATACCACTGAAAACTGCAATTAACCAGGAAGACATGATCACAGACTCACAGAGAATGGCAGTGGATAGGGGTAATGCCACAGCGCAGCAAAGGCACAGCGAGTTCAGATGTACTGCTCTGTATAATCTACACATGATTTCTGTATGCAGTGTGAGTGCTGCAGTAATTCTTTTTTTTTTTTTTTAATCTTGGTAATAAAGTCAAATCCTGACTTAAGTCAGGGCATTGGTAGTAATGGCAGATACACACTGTCACCATCAGCCAAAGATCTCAAATCTCTTTGTAGACAGACATTCAAAGGTTGTTTTGTCCACAGCTGAAAACCAGCCCTCTCTGGGATAAAAATGAAGCTGAAAGTAGAAACGTGCAGAAATACCAGGCCAGGAAGTGAAGACTTCTCCTTCCAATTGAAGGGCAGAGGGATGGTTAAGTGATTAAAATATCAGCCAGAAGACTGACATAACAAAACTGCATTTTCCAGTCTCTTGTAATACAGATGAACACCATATGAAATTGAAAATATCTGATCCAAGTCAGCGGTGCGTGAAATCTCCCATAGTGTTGGATATTTCGTTGATTTTACTTCAAATGTTTTGGCACAATGTGATAACAGCATTAACTGACTATGAGATTAGCCCCTGGTCCAGACTGGCCAAATGGAAATTCTGAGTGTGAAAATTGACTCTGTGGGGCCTAAAATGCTACATGTATATTGATTATATGCTTGCATGGGAATATTTATCCTGCGTGTGCTGGTCACACATGTTATACCCATCCTGGAGGCACTGAGGGAGGTGAAACACCCGCCTTTCAAAACACTCAATTAGAAAGCAAGACTGAAGCAAAGGCAGGAATATTGAATAGGGAATGGCTTGACTGTAGCAGTGCTTGTGAAGCTGAAGAAGTTGTTCCTGAGTCTGATCCTTACCTAGCTGTGGATATGTCACCACACTGAATGAGGCTGCCTTGGGCTTGCTGGAGTTTGGCCCAACTTTAAAACTTCATTCCAGGCTTGAGTCAATGGTCTGTCATGGGAATTAGTAAAAATAAAAGCTAAAACTAGGTTTGGAGTGGGGGAATTTCAGTTTGGGGAAAACCATTTATGGGTGGAGGTAAAAGAAAACAAGAAAAGCAATTCTGATGCCATGACACAGGCAGTGGATTGAGAGCAGAGATAGTTCTAGGGAGTGAGCTCTGAGGTGGGGAATGTAAACCCTCATCACAGGTGAAACCAGCACCTGAATTCCTCTGAATTACTCAGACCAAATCTCCTACTGGGAACACAGTTTATCCTGGTGAGGGTCTGCTTTGCCTGGTGATTTAGGCCTCTCCTTTCCATCATCTGATCACCAGTGAAACAAAATCTGCGAGCAAGAGCACTGGAGCTTCTTTCACACTTCTGGAGTTACCACAGCTATGCCAGTGCAAGTCTGGCAAATTTGGGATGGCAAAATTTAGTAGCCTTAGCCTGGCCTCATATTACATCCTCTCAGCCTCTTTACTCTCTTGGATGCTGAAACCTCCTGGTTGTAAAGTCAGATGTGAGATTTCAAATGATAACATGGGCTGGATCCAGAATTTTCTCTCTGAAATGCACATTTCACTGCTGGGAGAAGAAGCTGGTTTATGGTGTACTCTGTGAAACAGCTTCTCCCTGCTCTGGAAACCAGGGCAGACTCGAGCATGTTGCAGAAGTTCATGAGAGTTTGTGTCTTGCACGGATATTCCTGGGTTGCTGTTATGTTAAATGGTAGGAAAGAGTATTGTGAATATCTTCATATCACAGTCCTTACCCTGCAGGTTTCAACCATTATTTTTCATACAAGAGGGACTTCTTTTTACACACCCTGCTTAGCTGCTGCTTGACTTCCCCAGGAAGATGGGCAACCAGACATTAGTTTGGAACTAATGAGAATTTTAAGCCAGTGGAAATCTTTGCATATCTTCCAGTAGTTTCTCTATCAGGCTTGAACTCGGATTCTTCCTAGTAGTTGGTAGGTAGCTCTGTGAATGACAGTCTGATGTTTTAGGGATGACACAATGTGCTCAGGCAGAGCCTAACCTGCTCCAAAAGGCTCATGTGAACAAATGCATGCCCATAAACCACCCAGGAGCAATTAAGTGATTGCAGCCACTTGTTATTTTGATCATATTTTTCCAGTTTTAGTCACTGCAGCCTGTTCCAGTTAAGAGCAAAACCTCTGCTCCTCAGAGGACACCTTTGTGTGTGAAAAGGAAGGTTGTGTCATACCACCAGCAGAAAAACAGTGCTTTTACTCTACTGGAGGGACAGGAGATGGATGATCATTAGAGGAGGAGCAGCAGTCTGTATTCTCAAGGATATTTAGGTACTTGATTCCTATTGATTTTCTAATGATCCAGGTAGCATGTAAATACCTGGAACAATCTGGACAGAGATAAGCTGGGTTCTTTATGAAGCTGCACTGAATGTTAAACACAGCAACGACTCAAATGGTGAAAACAAAGCTGAAGAGCAGAAGAGACACATGATTATATGGGGCCATGAGAAAAGTCCTGAAGGACAGCCAGGCAGGAACTGCACCAGGAGATCTGAAGGCATTCTGTGCTGGCAGTTCATCGATGAAGGTTGCTCATTATTTGCTTATTTTGAACATGTTGTTTGCTGAAGGCCAAAGCCTGTCAGATCTTAGGAAGGTTCTTTTTCAAGAGCTTTTGTTGCCTCAGCAAACAGGTCATGAGTCCAACCCACCCACTCCACAAACAAACATTTCTCCAAATTATCAGGGGAATGGAGTTCATTTGACAGAGATGTCAGTTTGGTAGAGACAGATCACTTAGGGTGTGGGAGTTTTATTGTGTGTATGTGTCCAAGTCTTTGCCCTCCACTCCTCAGCTTTCTCCTCATGCATCCTGTATAATGACTGTGTGTGTGTGTTGATTTAATTCCTTTTGGAGCTGCTTACCTTTCTAATTATACGCACTAAGTATTCAGTACTTCAGCTGGCTGTGTTCCCAGAACAAAGGCTATTGCTGAATACAAATAACTGAATTAAAATAACGCTGGCTTAATATCAGAGGAAGGCCCTGTGTTGCTTAGGAAGTTCAAGATATCACTAAGCAGAAAGGTAATTCTACCAGCTCTCATGTAAATTGGGTGCCTGTCTGCTTCCCAAAGCAGCCTCCACACTCACTTATCTGCCAGATCATTTCTCCTAGTCAGCTTTGCAGAGGACTAAAGGGAGGTGATGGCAACAGTTACAGTAGTATTTGGGGCAAGAAGGAACTCTAAATGGGTAAGAGCATTTTTCAGAGACAAGAATTACTCACAGAATGCCCGAGCTTGAGCAGAGGCCGTTTGAGTCACTGAAAAGAAAGTAGGGCAGGAATTACGTATAGAGGGTATCTAGAAGACAGTTTAGTGGGATCCCACTGCAGAAATGCTGTCTTAATTTCACTGTTCAAGAAACCAGTTTGGTTTTGAGAAAGAACTGGGAAGAAGAGTAGGTGAGAGCAGCTTTTGGAGAATATCAGACACTGCTCTTGCTCTTCCAAGAGAACAGAGTACAGAACTGATGTGTGCGAAGAAAAAAAGAGCTCATCTCTCTGCACTGATGATTATATGAAAAAAAAGAAAAAATTACTAGAAAACTTAGCTCACTGTGGTCACACATATAAATCCATCTATACTGTCAATAGCCATTAATTAGAAACTATTTTTGTCAGATTTCAGCCCTCAATTTTTTTGTTTTTGGTAGAGTTGGGGAGTTCCTTTTGTGAGATTTTTTTGTTTGCTGGGGTTTTTTTGAGAGGGAGCGGGGAAGAGATTTTTTATTTTCTCTGGTTTTGTTTAAATATGGCTAGTGCAATCCAGACCTGAGGTGCAAAAATATGTTTGGTTTTTTTCTTTTGGGAGAAATTTTGATGATGTTATCATGAAATGAAGCCATCCCAGATGATGATGATGATGATGATGATGATGATGATGATGATGATGATGATTATTATTATTATTATTATTATTATCATTATCATTATTATTATTATTATTAACGGAGAGGTTTTGTCTCTGACTTTTTGTAGTTTTTATTTATTTCCCTGTTGACTTTGATTTCCAGTCTTCACCTCTGTGCTACTGTCTTCTATCTATTCATTCTTTTCTACAAGCATCAGATGTCTGTCTGCAGAGAGTCCTACCATATGATGTGAATTTGAAGGGCATTGAATTTTTAATGCCTTAAGTGCCCAAAACTTGGGAAGTGTTTTGTAGCCTATTGCTAGAGACCCAGTTGATAAGGAGATGGGAATGTTAAATTAAAAGGAAGGCTGGAACCTGCTGTTGCCTGGTAGTGTCACCTGCACATCCTGGGCATACCTGAGAATAGGCATTTTATGTAGAAGGGAGAGGAGAAAGGTGGCATCAGGGATGCTTCAACCCTCTGCTCTGCTCTGGGGAGCAGTCTGGAAGGTGCTGGAGTCTTGCCTTGATGTTGTAATGACCAAGTTTCCCCCAGGACCTCAAGTAGTAAAGGAGAAACAGCAAATACTATGAAAACAGCTCAAAAGAGCTCAAAAGAAATATCTGTCAGCCAGTGGTCCCTCAGCATACACCCTTCCCTCACAGAATCGTTCATAGAATCATTCATTAAGGTTGGGGAAGACCTCCAAGATCATCATGTCCAACTTTTGACCAAACACCACCATGTCAACTAGACCAGAGCACTGAGTGCCACGTTCAGTCATTTGCTGAACACTTCCATGGATGGGGACTCCACCAATTTCCTGGGCAGCCCATTCCAGTGCTTAACCAGTGAAGAAATTCTTCCCGATGTCCAGCCCAAACCCCTCTTGGTGCAACTAGGTGCCTCTTGTCCTGTCACTTGCTGCCTGGGAGAAGAGACCAACCCCCACCTTGCTACAATCTCATTTCAAGGAATTGTAGAGGTCTCCTTGAACCTCCTATTCTCCAGGCTAAGCATCCCAATCTCCCTCAGCCACTCCAAATGTGACTCACTCTCCAGATACTTTCCCAGCTCTGTTGCCCTTCTCTGGACACACTCCAGCACCTCAATGCCTTTCTTGCAGGGAGGCGCAAAAAACTGAGCACAGGACTCAAGGTGTGGCCTCACCAGTGCTGAGTACTGGGGAACTGTCACTGCCCTGGTCCTGCTGGCCGCACTATTGCTGATATGGTCCAGGAAGCCATTGGCCTTCTTGTCCACCTAGGCACACCTGGCTCATGTTCAGTCACTGTCAACCAAGACCCCCAGATCCCTTTCCTCCAAGCAGCTTTCCAGCCACTCTTCCTACACCCTGTATCACTGCAGGGGTTGTTGTGACCGAAGTGCAGGACCTGGCACTTGGCCTTGTTGGACCTTATACAATTGACCTCGGCCCGTTGACAAAGCCTGTCCAGATCCCACTGCAGAGTCTTCCTGCCCTCCAGCAGATGAACACTCCCACCCAGCTTGGTGTCCTCTGTGAAATTACTGAGTACTCCATCCTCACTTTCTTCCAGCTCTGGGGCTGCAAGGGTCATCAGAGCTGGTTGGGTTCCTCTCTGTCTGTGGACCTTCTATATGCTGGGAAACCCCTCTGGGGAGTTGTGGCTGGCTTTCCTTTCCCTTTGAGCTCTTGGAGCAGATCAGCTGTTGAAGGTAAGGTAAACCCTTGGGCTGAGAGTGTTCATTCACAGTTCCCAGAGTCCTCAGGGCTGGTGGGAAGAGCATCTTCCAAACGTGTGTGCAACCCAATCCCTGTTGTCTGAGTTGGGCTGTCAGTGTGTGCACAGATCACCCACAGCCTCCAGGCAGTATCAAAACACCTTGGAGTCGTCTGCTATCAGAATTCATCAGAGATGGTTTAGGTGTTCCTGATCCTGCCAGGGATTGAGCTGGATGGGTCTCTTGAAGTCTTTGCCAACACTGTATTTCAGTAGTTATCATCAACAACAGGATCCTGCTCTGAGAAAGGCTGGTCTGTGCTCCAGCTAACTGGAATGAGTGAAGAGAAACAGCAAAGCAGGCATCAGTTTTATTAAGTAAACTGTGCAGATACTCCAAATCTAACCTGGTGTTTTCTGAGCTGCTCCTTTTATCCTTTAGCAGTGTAAAATATGACGTATCACTTTTCTGGCAGCATATGTTGTTCGGCTTTTATTTTTCCCTCTGTCTTGGGGCTCTGCTTGTGAAAAAAAAAAGAAAAGAAAAATTATTTTTGGAATAGAAATAGTTTTAGTGAAAAAGGAATGCATGAATAAAAAAGAAAGCTGCACCTTTCCAGATAAGTTATGCATGAATATAACATTCAGAGTGGCAGTTTTCTACTCAAACATTCAGTAGTGTGTAATAACTGATTGTCAGCTTTTACAGGTAGATTTCAGAATTTCTTCTGTGATCCAAATGCAGTAGGTTTTGCTCATTTAAATCTCATCTTTGGCCTTTAGGAAGAAACTGTGTTTTGAGATTGAGAGAAAAATAGAACCTGATGGCTCTTCGCTTTGGTTGCTGTATTTTTGTGGGCAAAGCCTTCACCTTGTGAGCACTTGTTACACAGTCCAAGAGGAAACCCACCAGGGCAAACAAGTAGGGGAAATTCCTTCACCATGTTCTTTGCTCCTTACATATTTCTTCCCCATGAACGGAACTGGTATTTTATATCCACACTGCTATCAATATCCACACTTATTTATGTGTATAATTGCTTTGGAAGTAAAAGAGTTTGGAGGAATTTGTGGGGTTGCTATTGCTATTTTTTTTAGAATGAAAAGGTGAAGTAGTGGCAAACCAAATCCCATTTATAGAGCATTTGGTTCAAAGATTCTTTTAGATCCTTCTTTTCTGGTTAATGGGACTATTTGATCTGATCCAATGTCATTATCTAATCTTCAGTGATAGAAGATCTAGACCAGAACGGACTCTGTTGATCCAGAGAAAAGGGGAGTATAACAGCAGAGTAATTTAATTGTGAACAGCTCTTCAATTAAGTAGAAAATTATATTAAAAAGTCAGTGGTTGGAAGCTGAAGGCAGAAAAATTATACCTAATTTCTGGTATGATTTATCTACACACTCAGAATACATGAGATTAACAATTGTAATAAATGTAAGGATGCTTTGGACCTTAGGATTCTTGGCCCGGGACGTATCTCACCCAGTTCTGGATTCCTATGATGCATCTATATCCACTTCTCAGAGCTCTGTGTCTTGTTTCCTTTGGGTGAGGATCCAGTCAGCACCAGGGTGTGATTCAACCAACCAAAGACAGGCACTTAATTTAGGATGAAACAAATAAAGATCTGAAGCTCCAGTGGGTACATTGACCATATCCCCACCAGATGTAGAAGGGCCAGGTGACATGACAGACACCTACATGCAGGTGGGTTATTTCTGTCTCTTAAGGCCAAGTCTCTGAAGAACTCAGCCTAAATGACATTCTCCAGACCAGCCAGTGATAAAGAGCCTGAAGCAAAGTGAGGTTTTAGTTGCCTGTTGTGCAGGAAATCAGAGGGTATGATCACCAGCCCCTTCTGAGCATAGAATATGTGAATCACCAGTGAGTAATTCTCCAACTGCTGTTGAAAACTCTGCTGATCATTTTGGGAGCAGATGAACACTTTCCTCCATTCCCAACGATTCATCTCTACCCTGGCCATGTTTTCGAATGAAGGCCCATGGAGAGGCTGCTTTTCTTGGTTTGGGTCTTGGCCTGCTGCAGGGAAAAATGAGGTACTGAAGTGTGTAAGCACATTTCAGCTCATCCTGGTGCTTTTTTCTGACTGATGCTAGCAGAGATATGAAGAGTCATTGAAATCAGTAACATTTTGAACAAGTTTAGGGTCACAACATTAGGGCCTCTTTTTCTATCTTTCACCTGATAATGATCTTCTTGGACTTGACCCCATTTATTGTTTGTTCCTTCCACGCTGTTTATGTCCAGTTTTGCACAAGAGCTGTTTGCCTGATGTGTGTGTTTTTGTAAGGGTTTCCTCTGTGCTTTGAAATGGATCCCCTTGCCAATGCACCCTGCCTGTTGTGTCCCATCTGGTTCCCTTGCTGTGGACATACACTGTTCTCCACCTGCTTTGGACACAAGAGACTCATCAGTGTGTGCAGAGAGCCTTACTGAGACACTTTGGCTCCCTGGACATTTCTCCATTGTGCATTCTCTCCAAGCTTTCTTTTACAGATGCTCTTTTCAGGCCAGTGGTATGCCTCCCACCCTTGCATGGTTTTCCTGGGCACCCTTCTCCCTGATGCCGTGATTCTTCCTGGCTGTCACCCTGCTGGTTCCCTGCCACCCTTCCAGCTGGGATGCAGTAGAGCCAGTTGGCATCAGGAGTATTTGACTTCATTCAGCACCAACTTCCCCTCCTGTCTTTCTTACAAGAAATATGGACAAAAACTTTTTAACAGGGCCTGCAGTGACAGGGTAAGGGGTGAAAGTTTTAAACTAAAAGAGGGTAATTTATATTGGACATTAGAAAGAAATTCTTTACTATGAGGGTAAAAGAGGTTGTCCAGAGGAGTTGAGGATGTCCCCGCTCTAGAAGTGTTCAAGGCCAGGTTGGTCGGGGCTCTGAGCAACCTGGTCTAGTGGAAGGTGTCCCTGCCCATGACAGGGGGTTTGGAACTAGGTGATCTTTAAGGTCGTTTCCAACCCAAACTATTCCATGATTCTGTGATAATATATCTCTGCTAAAGTTTCCATCAAATTTGAAGAAACTTCCCTGGGCTTCCTTCTCGACTCTTAATTTTGTTTATTATTTCCTTTTCTTCCCACATTATGTATTGTCTCAGTGGTACATTATCCTATACCAGATAAAAATACCTTGTGCCTTGCTTTTCTTCGCCCCTAATACAGAAGTTAAGGTCATCATTGTGTCCTACTTTCGTTGCTGTCTCCTGACTCCTTAGTTTATTGCCAAATTCTCTTTAGAAGTTTGTAATTCTTCCCCGCGCTGGCAACAATCCTATCACTACAATCAAATCTCTAGCAGTTTCAATTTCTTTTCCGTCTGTTCTGACCTTCGCACCTCGTGGAAAATGTATGTTTGTTTCGCTGTTGTGCTTTTGTGAATGTTACAGCAAAATAATGCCCTTTAATTTTCATTTCACTAGGGAATTTTTAATGTTTTCTCTGTTCTGCCAATAAATTGCGTCACATCCTGTGAGGATTTAAACCTGTCTCCTTTGCTGAAGTCTTAGTTTCTCCCAGACTGTTGTCTGCATCTGAATTTTACTGGTCTTTTCATTTAGCATTTTAAGAAGTTTGGTATCCTTTGAGTCATTTTGGTTCCTTTCCTTCCCCACAACCTACTGTCTTTATTTTTCACATTTCTTGCTTTCTTCACTGTCTTCTTCATTAAATGGACTTCATTCCCACCAACTTTCCACAGGTATCAAACTAAATTTTGGGACACAATACACATTTGGGGGTCACTTAATGCTTCTCTCCCCTTCCTTCGCACCAATTTTCCTCCAAAGTGCTCCAAATCCTTCTGACCGAGACCAGAGCACACTGTAGCTCATTTATTTTCCTCCCAGTGCTGAAACCACAGTGATTAGCGGTATTGAGTGGGTTTGTTTCAACACAGTTTCTCTGGGCCATGGGAACCAAAAGCATGGAAAACCGAAGTGCTCACACCAACACTTTTCCTCCAGTTGTGCTGGACCAACGTGGCTCTCATTGGTTGAGCACTCACTCAGGTGCCTGTGTTTTCACCTGTGTGCCTCAGCACAGATACATATTCTGTGCCCTCCTTGTTCTTTCACCATTTGTCTTGGTGTTTAATTGTGAATTGATGCAAATATTTCTTCAGGGAGCTCTGGTGGCAGCAAGATCTCAGCTGTGTGATCCCAGTTGCCCCACATGGGCTGGGGGAAGACCTCTCCTGGAGGATTGCCACATGGGATATATGTTGCAAGGTGAGGTGTTTGAGAAGAAATTCTGCTGTTTTATTCCACTCTTTGATAAACAAAGCATGCCTGATCTTCAATCCATTTGGAAGCCTTTGTTTGCTGAGGGATGTTTTACTGCCTCTTCAAATCCTCATAAACCATCGAAGTTGAGCAAAGCAGCACAATTAAACCTCTCAGTCCATGTTGTTCTGTCTCCAATGAGCATTCCTGAGCAAGAGCAGCAAAATTTGCTACCACTTGAAATATGCAAAGAGTGCCTCTAATTTATTCATGAAAAATAATAAGCTACCTGCAAATGGAGCCACACCTGTTTCCTCCAACTAGAGGAGAAAGTGGATTAAACCCTTGCCTCGTTTTTCCACAGCTCTTACAAAACACTGAGTACCGTTTACAGTTGGGAGCCTGATTATCGTTATGCTTCTTTAGCTCAGGGAAAAACAGCTTTTCCTGGTGTAGATTATATTTGCATTTATATTTATTCATTTGCATACAGATTTTTGTGCCCTACTCTTGAAAGGTAAAGAGATTCCAGCTCTTTTAAAGGCAATAACAGTTCATTTTATGCCCTGTTCTCCATAACAATAATTGCTATAACTCTGAAGCTCCCCTGGCATTTTAAGGGCAATAAAGAAAGAGGTGGATGGAAAAAGAGAAGAAAATTCTCCTATTAATTGGTGAGACTCCAGGGTTCTGTTCTGCAGAGTTTTACTCCTGTGAGTAATCTCATTATCCTTGGTAGGACTGATTGTACAGAGGCAGCAGGATCATGCTCCAGAGGTCCACCCTTTAATCAAATCTACCTGTTTAAAAGGAACACATGGTTGCCTTTCAGTGGGAGCCTTTAGCTCTGAAATGAGGATGTAAATTAGCCAAAATGCCTCAGAGGCAGGAAAACTTCATCTGCCAGGTCTTCCCTCTGCTCTCGCTGAAATTAATTCATTGGTTGTATATGTGTATATGTGTGTACGTGTGCAGGGGAGTGACTCTTTGCTATTTTTCATTTCATAGAGGTTCAGATCCCCCTTTGGAGAAAAAAAACTTCTCCATGTGTTTGAGAAAGAACATGTATAAAGAGTTGTGTTGTACGGATGCAGTAAAAACCCTAAAGATTTAGTCAGGGAAAAAAAGAATAGAGGGCTTAAGACAAACAATTTGAACGCTAGTAAATGTATTCAGATCCCCTAAATGTGAGTTAGAAAAGCAAGTCTTTGAGATAGTCTTCCATCCAGAATCAGATTTAGCCCAAATTCCAAAACTGCTGCATAATGTGTTTTTTATAAATGTGAACAAATGTTACCACATCATCTGTAGCTATCAGATGGGGTAACACAGAGAAATAACATCATCTTTCCCATACTAAGAAATAAAATGCCAGGTGAAAAACAGAAAAGATGCAAAAAAGCTCTGTTTGTCTCAGAAAGATTTAAAATAAGACCCCAAAGCAGCCTCAGTATTTTTTTTCCCCCACAAGAATAGACACAAACTCAAGTGGAAAATTAATGAGTCACAGTAGACCAGCTTGGCTCTTCTTCTACTCGCTCTGTCCCCTGCCTGCCACCTCACCAAGCATCCAAGGTTCTATCCATCTTCTGCCACCTCCCTGGTGGCCTTCAGGAGCAACTTGAGGGAGGTCATCTCATCTCATGTAGATGACCCTCCTACATTGATTTTCTACTGCTGTGGGTAAAGCAGCAAATTACACAGAGAGGTATCGATCACCTTTTGAGGCATTTGTCTCAGGGCAGAAGTTTTGAGCCTTTTAAGGCATTTTGCTGTTCAGCTGCTGATAGACTGCCATTGACAGCCTGGTGATCCAGTCAGTGTCAGGGATGGAAATGGAGGTGTCCTGTGCAGGACTGGTACTGCAGGCAGTGGATGTGGAGAGCAGGGGGAGGTTGTGCCTGACCTTTTGAAGAGCATCAAATGGCAGGACAGGCATTATACAGTGACTTTGAGTGCCTGGCTGCTTCTCCTGACCTGCTCTTTGAGACCAGTTTAAGCCACACCCACTTACACCAAATGAGGATCTGACCTCCATTTTTAGGAAGAGCACCAAGCTTGTTTACGAAATAGTTGACTTGGCTTCCATCCCAAGTTAAGCATCTTTTTCTTTCGGTTTTGGTCAAGCTAAGTTCCTATTATGGTTAGCCAGGCTTGTACAATAAATATTTGGCAACTGGCAGTGTGGTGTTGCTCAGTGTGAACTTTTTGTGCTGCGGTTGCTTACACAAGACCAGCGCCGGGCCCGCTGAGTGGCTGCTGCTGTGGGACAGTGTTGGTGAAAGTGCAGTGAGTTGGGGTATGCTGAACCCACCAGCTAGGCTGACTCATGCCATCAGCCTTTCCTGACTCCACACCAGCCATCCAGACCCTTTTCAGCTGTGGGATCCTATGGGAATCTGTATTGCAGTCCCCACAATTTGGAAACAGAGGATGTGGAGAGGCTTAAAAACGCCAGTGGTACAAAGCAGGTGTGGTGTGAACAGTGCATCTGGTGGAGACTGGAGGAGAAGCTGCATGGTGCCATGGCTGTTTGCTGTACCCAAGACTGGTCTGTAGCTGCTGGTTGTTCCCCAGCACTGAGCAATGTGACATCATCCACTTTCACATTCAGATTAAACTGGAGCACTTTAAAGCAGTGTTTACCTTTTTTGTTTGTTTATTTTTGGAAAACGAGCTCTTTTTTTTTTTCACAGCACAGAGACCTTCAGATTATTCTTTGTGTGCTGAGTGTGTGTATGTGAGTGAATTAGACATGTGCTTCAAGGAACAAAACTGTATGTAACACAGCACTATTCCCTATATACAACTTCATTCCCATTCACAAAGAAGAAAGGACAGCCTCCTGCAGCCCTGAGAGACACTTGGCTTCCCACTCAATCCGTAGAGATGACAACTTTCTGGGCAGAAGCAGATTCAAGTTTTAAACAGATTTATTTATTAAAAATTGATGCAGTCTTACTACATCAATGACTTAATTTGGATGCAAATATGTTAGAGAAGCATCTGTCAGGATTGAAAAAGGCTCAGATAACTGTGTCTTGAGCATGGAGATAAACTAGGAAACCTCCTAAGATGCTGTCCAACTCTTGTTTTCAGTGGTAACTTGATCCTTTAAATTGACAGTAATTTTCCCAGGTACGGCATGTATACACAATCCCTGGGATCCTGAGGACAGTTTTTGCTAACAAAGAAGGTGAAGCTTACTGAAGTGCAGCTCTGACATGCAGATGAGCTCAAAAGTCACTGCAAGACAAAATACCTCAATTTTGCTAGGCTAAAATCTGAAAGCTTTTGTGTCATTAACTGCTACATCACTCCCCTCCTTGATCTCAGACCCATCCTCTCAGACTTTCACTTCCTCACTCTGATTTGGTTATGCCTGTGATGTTGAAACACTCTCCTCTGTGTACCTCCTCCTGCTACTATTAGTTCCTTATTTTTTTTCTGAAATCTCTTACATTTGTTTACAGATGAAACCCTCTGAACTTCCCCTAAGTCACCACCTCTGCTTGTTTTCCTGTGAAGACCTCTTTCATAATTTTACTTTCCCACTAATTTTAAAGCTTAATATTCTCGTCACTTTCTCTTGTGCTATTTCCCTTCACTCTGGAGTTTTCCTCATATGCGTTTTCCGTATATCTCATATTCTTTTCCAGTCTTTCCATTTTCCTGGGGCTGCCTACTACAGAAGTTGTCCTTCTTTTCTTCCAGTCAGTTTAATGTTTTTTTGTTCACACATAACTGTTTCTTCCCCCTGAAGCTTGTGTGGGCTGTATAAGTGCAAATTGTTTCAGTCCATGAAAGAAAGTGTCCCCAGACTGAAATCTTTCCTAGCTGCACTAACTTTCCTGATAGTTCTCTAAGGTTTTAATCTGTGTTTTTCATAGGGAGTCTAGATATGAGGTTGTATTCTTTTAGTTAACTAACCTTGCTTTACAAAGAACAGGTATTTATGGGACTTGCTTGGCACATGAAAAACCTGAGCACCAGCCCATGATGGGGATCAACAAGGGACTTGAACTTTGGCCATCTCTGTCCAGCATGAAGGCCCTGCCCATGACGTTACTGACCCAGCTGAGATGGGTAGCTCTCAGAGGCCAAAAGAAAATATGCTAGATGTCACAGAAGTGTTCAGGTGTGAAACGAGAGAACTCTCAGAAGTGGAAGTGGTTTGGGAAAACCAATTCTCACAGAGCAGTCACAGGACTCATATCCTCAGCTTTGTAGAAGTCATCACAATGTGAGGACTGGGCTGGTTGGCTGCTAATTTCAACCTTCTCATAGAATGGTTTGGGTTGGAAGGGCCCTTAAAGATCATCCAGTTCCAATCTCCCTGCCACGGTCAGGGACACCTTCCACTAGACCAGGCTGCTCAGGGCCCTGTCCAGTCTGGCTTTCTCCCGGACTTCAGGACCACTTGCAAAGTAGTGATCTGAGACTTTTCCCTAATTTGCTCCATTCAGGCCCAGTCATGGACATCAAACATTGCTGAGTGCTTCTACCTCTTATTTGTCCCTTAGAACAGCATGGGTCTCTTCTGCTCCTGTGAAACTTAACATGACACCAACTTCCAAGTATAATTTGCCTCACTACATAAGATCACAATTCCCTTCACACTGTCTTTTTATTTCTCCATGTTGTACATGCTAGGAAGAATCTCAAATTTTCATTGCCATTACTTTTTTAGATAACATTTCCTTCCTCTTTGCCAGTTTATGCAATAGAGTAATATTGCTGTGAGGATCAGCAATGCTTCCTTTGACAGACCCATACAGACAATCTCACTACCTTATCTCCTAAAAATAAAATAGGGGGGAAAAAAGTGCCCCATTTTTTATCAGCCATTGGAAATGAACCTGTGTTTTAGATGGAAATATTGAAAGTATACGTCATCTGATTTTCAGTTAAAGAAAATCAGCCTGTTCTTCCTCTTTATTTACATGTGAAACCATAACTTTTCCTGCCAAACAAATCTATGAAATATGATTCTGTCTCTAAGTAGTTTTTAAAATTTTGTTTTGTTTGTTTTGGTTTGGTTTTTTTTCCCTCTGTATGGCTGTAATGTTCCAGTTTTGCATTTGTTTACAGGAATAAGGAAAGACAACCCTAATTTATGTGTTTATTTTTAAAGGGTGTAAAATGCAGTGCAAGATGCAAAGGACAGTAGAACTGGTTTATACATGATTGGTCCAGTCACAGGGTACTATGTTCTGGTCCATGTCCTTAGATTTTTGCATGAGTGCATCCTCTGTTACTAGAATTGGAAGGATGAAGAGGTTCTGCCTGTGTTACATTAAAAATCTGTTAAATTCCACTAGTGTTATTAACCTGCAATCTCATTCCTCCCTTTGGCATAAAGACAAATTAATCCTTACATAAAACTCTGAATTTTGGTAAAAATACACTGATCATTAGCCAGTTTTCCTTTTTGTTTTCTTCTCTCAGTTGTTTTACTTTTATTTTCATGACCAGAAAACATCAGCCCTTTGCCTGTGGGTAAACAGCTAAGTTGTATAAGACTGAAACAAACAATATTTGTTGCAATGAAAGTACAAGGAGACCTTCTGAGTCCTGTGCACTCAGAGTGAGATTGCTTCGACCTCCCCTTCAGATTCCTCCTTTGACGTGGCTGTATCACCCACTGGTGAAATAAAATCGCACGTGCTTCTCCCAGCAGCATTCCACAAGGGACTGGTTTGGTCCAGACTGGAAGGAGGAGGCGTGGAGTAAGTGCCCATTGCCGCCAGGATCAATGCTTCACAAGGACAGCCCAGCTGCCAGTCTCAGGAATCTGCTCACCCTCACTTTTTCTTCTTGTCCTCTGGCTTTGGGGCTCCTGCAGGTCACTCTTTCTGCTTCATCGCTCTCCCCCATGGCAGGGGAAGGGTGCCTGGCTTGCTGCAGGGTCTCAGGAGCTGATGTCTCTGAAGGCTTCTTCAGTGGAAAGCTATTGGCATTTGCAGAGTGCAGCTTCATCACGGAGCTGAAGTAGTAAAAAGGTTTCCAGAGGATGCTCTGTGACATCTGCTGCTTAGACTTCGAGGCATTTGCAGAGGTGAAGTAAACATAATATTAACTGACTAGAAAGCAAATCCTTTCTCTTTAAAGTTTATGTTAAATGCAAAGTGCAGTGGAAGAGGAATGGAAAGCATCAATCCAGATCATTTACTGTTACCCCTAAGGAACAGATTCATTGTCTTTTTTGTTCAAAGGATTGCTGTACAGCTATTAAAGAGCATTCTTCGCTTCATGGGAAGGAGGGGAATGTACCCCTGTTGTCATTAATTATTGATAATTGATGGCATATTTAATGAGTTCAGAAAATGATCAGTTCATTCACAATAATCTCTTCTGCCTGCCCCCTTCAGATCCTCTAGGAAAAAAACCCCAATGGACAGCAAAATGGAGACACTAAAATTCAGGATGACTAATGGGACTTGCATAGTATAGAACGGCAGGATGAAGACACAGTTTCTGAGAAGGTTGTTGCTACTTAGGTAATTTTAGAAACACAGGTGAGTTTATTTCATTTTTTTTTTTTTAAGAAGAGACAGAGACAACCATAAAATACCACACCTACTGAAATATTGTTAGATTTGAGCATGTAAATAAAGGAAAAGAATGAGGAATTAGGTATTCAGAAAGTGTCCCCATAAAGGCTGGTTAAAGTCAGCAGCAAGAATGAGGAGGCTGGTCCCAAAGGGGAATCCATTCTGAGTGAGAGGGGAATTGCCCTCTGAATGTCTTTAGTCTGCAGCCGTTTGGGGTGCAGCTTTTGTGCTATGTCTTTACAGTCCACAGTAAAATGGGTCACTGGCTTGTGACTAGGAATCCTAATGCTTATCCCTAACAGCAGTCACCACTGTTAAAATGTCAGCAAGAATGATAAGAAGTATCAGATATTTGGGGGTAGTGGGAAAGGCAACAACTGTTTCTTTCTCTTTTATTTGCAAAAATGGGCTCTGGCAGTTACACATCCGCTGAGGATTGCTTTGCTCCTCAGGAATAGAACAGGAAGGAGGAATAATAGGAAAATATTTTATGAAGTGTGACAGCAGATGGGCTATTAAGTATGACTCACTGTGTGGCATGCTGGCAAACTCTTACTAATGACCTTGTGACTCGGCGGCCACTT